>PHNY01063351.1:15149-26888 GCA_003724115.2 Anethum foeniculum
TAAAAATAGAGGTAATTTTAGTTGCCCTTGAAAAAGGAGATGTTTTGATTGTCCGTGATATATTTGGACAACGAAATATTTCATTTGTCCGTGATATTTTTGGAAAAGAAAATGTTTAGATGGAAAAAAATATAAAAGGTAATATGTTTTTGTTGAAAAAGGTTAATATCTGAAAAAGGTAACTGATTACCGTGTTTTGATTGTTTTGGTTAAGAAAAGTAGAAAATGTAACATTTTTGATTGAAAAAGATAACTGCATGTGATATTTTTATATAGTGTATACATTTTTTTTATGAATGTCACTTTTTTAAAAATATATAAGTAATAGTAATCAGGTAAAATCACTTTGTACCAAAAAATAGGTACCAAAACTTTCAATGTTTCGTCTATTATAATATAGTATGGATAGTAAATATAGATAGATAATATTTTATTTTATTTTATTAAATTGAATTGCACGTTATATTTTTGGAATAAAATGTTTTAGTTAAGAAAATAAAAAAGGTAACATATTTTAGTTGAAAAAGGTAATCGGTTTATATACACTAATTATGATTAAAATATGAGTTATTAGTAATTATAGAATTTTATTTTATTAAATATAATTGCCTATGATATTTTTGGAAAAAGAGATATTTTAGTTGGGAAAAATAAAAATGGTAACATGTTTTTTTTTTTTTTTGCCAGAAAATGGTAACATGTTTTAGTTGAAATGAGTAATTGATTTATATGACAATTAGTGAGGGTAATTTAGTAAATACAGCAAGTACCAAGTACCAAGTATCAAGTACCAGACTACCAAAACTTTCAATGTTTCGTTTTTAATATAATAGTATTGATGAGTATCTTTTTAACAAATCTCGGGGTGAAAGGAACACGAGATAACAAGAGATATAGCATCGCACTCTCCTTCTCTATTTTTTAGTAATAATACTGCCAACGTAATTTTCTGGCACTACTTTCTCAATGCTAACATCTATGGATTGCATATATGTACAGTCTGCCCATTTAAATTGTTTGCATTTTACTCAAGTTTGTTACTATTTGTTACATACACGAACACTGTTTCCTTCCCTTTTTTAGTAAGCTAGTAAGTTTATGTAAGTATACTTTCTTAATAATTTTCTATTAAGTGATAATAATATACTTTTTGTCATAAAATATATGATTGTCAATGTTAAAGGGGCACAAAAAACTCATCGGATCGGGCTTTTTTTAAAAATTGGGTCGGGCTTCCTCTAAAATATGAGGCCCGTTTTAGGCCCGCGGGCCGGACCGGGGTTTTTTATTTATATATTAAATATTAATTTATATTTTGTGAATCGATCTGTGATTAATTTAGGTACCCAAAAAAAATAAGGTAGTTAGATACCGAAATAAATAATATTCTTTAATATTATATTCAACAGTGCCCTTCTTTAATATTATTTAATGTGTTCTTTAATATTGACTCAATGTGTTCACAAAACAACACGTATACCTACTGCATATGGATAGTAAGACCCGAAAAAACTTACAGTAATAATATATAATTTTGTAATGCCAATACACGGTATCAGCTTAAATAAATAAAATAAATATAGGAGATATGTTCATACATAAATGGATAGGAAAATTTCATAGTACTTTAGTTAGCAATATACAATGACCACGAAGAGAGCTTTTATCAACTTTCTTACACTCTCGTTTTAAACTATTGTCTTATATTATATTAAATATAGTTAGGAATTTATAACACATCATCAGCATGAGTGTCTACCCGAATTACGATCCATTTTACTCGATAAAAGAGCACGAGTCTTTGCATGAGCTTATATTGGAAAAAGAAGGTACAACCCATTTTGCTAAATAAAAGAGTATGAATCTCTGTACGAGCTTAAACTTAAAAAAGAAAGTACGGTCCATGTACGATTTGTTTTACTCGATTAAAAATGTACACTCTAATTTCATCAAAAAAATTTAAGTTTATAAATATTACCTACCCGTTATTTAAATATTTATTATTGTTTAAATTCAAGGTTAGCTATGTTAACATAATTTCTATAGCATGTCATTTATTATTTTGTGCTACAAATTTTATCATATGATACATGATTAATTGTTATTGCTTTGATGTGTCATGTTCTTATATCATGTTTTAAATATTTATTTTACATTAAGAATGGTGAATCTTGCAAATTAAAAGTTTCTTGCATTGAATGTGTCTGGGGATTATTATCTATCTTAGGTGCTCGATGCGGAATTACACCTTAGCGCTAACGGACTAAAAGACACCATGAAATCAGGAAAAACACCAATTATTGAACAAAATGTCAGAACTATCATTTTTCTTAGGCACCACATCCATGAAAATCTGAAATATGAATACCTGACTGTTAAAAACCCACTCACCTTTTGGAACAATCTCAAAGATAGGTTTGATCACCAAAAACTTGTCAATTTGCCGCATGCCTGTTATGCCTTGATTAATATAAGATTGCAAGATTTTAAATTTGTCGCTGAATATAATTATGCATTGTTCAAAATAAGCTCAAAACTGATCTGGTGTGGTGAAAACATTAGTGATGCTGACATGATAAAAAAAACCGTGTCAACCTTTCACCCCAACACTATGATTCTGGCACAACAATATAAGGAGCGTAATTTTCAGAAGTATAGCGAGTCGATAGCTCTCCTTCTTGTTGCTGAAAAGAATAATGAGTTGTTGCTGAAAATCATCATATGCGTCCCACAGGCTCTGCCCAGTCACCTGAAGTACATAACACGTTATTCTAGAAGAATGAGCGTGGGAAAGGGAATAGAGGAAGACGAGGTTACAGAAGATACTGTGGGCGTGGAAATTTCTGAGGCAGGTTTCGGAATCATTACAACTCTGGCCACCTGAAGTGGCAGCGTGATGGTTACAACAACTCTGACCACTAGAAGTTGCAACGTGGAGTGCCAAATAAAAGGAAGGCACCACAAGAAGGAGATACTAGGGATATATGTCTCAGATGTGGGGCTCGTGGACATTGGACACGTACTTGTCACACACCTAGACATCAGGTTGAACTCTACAAGGCACATAAAAAGAATAATGGAAAATGGGTGGAAACGAACTTCACTAGCCATAATCGTTGATGTTGTGCTTTAGATGTACTTGTTTTAATATTCTGCTTCCATATAGTTGTTTTATGTTCGTGTGTTATGTACATTGTTTGTCTTAATAAAATTGTTATTCACTTATATGTACACAGCATAAATATGGCAGATATATGCATTGTTGACTGCGCAGCCACTCATACAATTTTACAAAATCAAAAATATTTCTCACAGCTGACTAAAACCAACTCACACGTTTGGACGATATCGGGCACATCATGTAATATCCCGTATTTTCAGGATTTATTTAATTATTATTTGAATGCCTTTATGTGATTTTTCAATATGAGAGGAATAAAATTGTGGATATTTTATTCCTGTGTGGTGTTTCCCCTTTCTTAACATGCTCAATGTGATAATTGTCAGTGTTGTATCGATCTATGTTAGTATGGTGAAAGTATTTATATACTTTTACTATTTTCCAAATTCTATTAAAAGCCGATTGTTTTATCAATGTCGGTAAAGTAAGCTCATTATAAAATGTTAGGGATCGAGTGGATATTTTTATCCGCGTCAAAATTTTATTTATTGATAATATAAAAATATTCTAGAATATGGAATATGCATATTTGTGATTGATTTAATATTTTTAGAATTTTTGGACATATTTAATTATGCGAATGGGTGTAAGCTTTGCTGCTCGGAAACAATGTCCTTTAAAAATATAAAATTTATTTTTACTGGTCTTTTATTTGTGTCCACCCTGATATCGGGTGAGCGGTGAAAATATTCAAATATAATATTTTGTGATCGGTTAATTGCGTGTTAAAGAAAATATTAGGTGTTTATTTAAATTTAAAATACTTCTGGCCGTAAAATATTCTGTGGTAATTGTCATCCGGGCCTCGTAAGGACCAGGATATTTTTCTGATATTTGTTAAATATTTAAATTGCAATTATATATTCGGTGAATTCGTTTTAAATAGCGTATGTGGATTTGATATAATTGTCATCCGTCTCGTTTTTCGTGAATTTGACTATTATTGCATTTTTGGATTGTACGTGAAAAGTGGGGAATTTTGATATAATTTTCATATTTAAATAAAAATATTATTAAAATAAAATTTTCCCCGTAAATAAATGTTTCAGGCCTAATTATTTTAATTAAGCGATCCACGTATCGTTAAATTAATTTACGGGGCTTGATTTTTCAGTAAATATGAAAAGGCCCCAATTTATTTGTAGAAATTAGAAAATCATAATTATCAGATAATTCAGAAATATGAAAAAAAGGA
Organism: Anethum foeniculum; assembly: GCA_003724115.2. NCBI lineage: Eukaryota > Viridiplantae > Streptophyta > Magnoliopsida > Apiales > Apiaceae > Anethum > Anethum foeniculum. Next base: position 19,526 of record PHNY01063351.1, read on the forward strand.
TTAATTTGTTCTTCAATCTTTATCATTTGATTCCATACGATTCTATGAAGCTGTTTTTGGCGATCTAGTAGTCAAATCAAAGCTTGTTGCAAGCTCTTACTAACCGTACCGGAATCACCTAATAAGGTTGGATATTTTTGAATTTCAATTTTCTTCTGGTTGGAACCGAAATCGGTTCTTGGATTATACTGTCTTTCCGGTAATATTGATGTTAGATTTAACTTTGCTGTGATTTGTGGAGTCGTTTTATATAGTTTATGTTGATGTCTGATTGCCGAAACGTTTGGTTGAGTTCTTGGAGGTTATGGTTTTTAATTTCGTTTGTTCCAAATTATTCTTAAATTGGTTGTTATTTTGGTTGATATGAATAGATTAAGGGTAACAAGAGCTTCAATTTCATATGTATTTCGCTGTGTTTGGTTGAGTAATCGGGTAGCTTGGGTGTCACCGAAGTTTCTTCGAGCTCGCCGGTTTAACCAGCGTTTTTGGTCGGAATCTGAGCTCCGTATTGTGTTTGTGATGACTGATGGGGGTTGTGGATTGTGGCTGTATTAACGTATGTATTTGGGTTGAAAATCGGGTGAGTTTAGCGAGTTTTGGCTAGGTTTGAGAGCTCGCCGGAATCAGGGAGGGCTCTCCGGTTTCTGGGTTCGTTACCAGATTCCGGTCGAGTTCTTCACGAACTTCGGTCGTTTCCCTCCTCACCTCCACCCTTCGATCTAAATGCCCCCAAACTGAAAGCAGTGTACCTGTTTCTATGATTTATTTTATAAAAATAAATCAAAATTTTTATTTTATTCCTAAAATATATCTTTATTCAAAAATATATATTTGGTTAATTATTTTAAATAATTAACTAAATTATCTTGATTCCAGGAAATTAGTTTATTTATTATTTTCAAAAATCCAATTTGATTTGGTTATTTATAATTTGTTTTAGTTAATTATTTATTTATTTAATTAGTTGATTAATTTCATTAGTCAATTAATTTTATTTATAAATAGTTAAATAAAATATAATTATTTATAATTAACCCAAGTAAAGTTTTAGAAATTATTTCCAACTTTTAAAAAAATTTATGGAATAATGAATAATCAATTAATATTATTATAAATTAAATTACTCTTATTTTATTCATAATAGATATACTATTGGTCCGTTTTTAACGAAACGAACGCCTACGGACTCAGAAAATTATTCAGCTTCTATTAAAAATAGTTTCGAGACTCAATTCATTTTCTATCAAAAGGTCGAGTCTTTTACAAATATTTCTGAGTCAGGTATTTACCGAAAAGTTGTGTTTTGACCCGATTTTAGTTTTAAATGCACTAAACCAAATCTTGGGACGAACTGAGTTACGTGTTAAATGGCTTACGTGTTTATGTGTTATATGAACTATGTGCTTACATGCATTATATGTTTATGTGCTCAGCTATAGATAGTTGTGTGAATAATTTGATGCCTGTGAGTGCTCCGTATAGGGGGTTATCGTATGGGTAGACAACATGTGTATAGTTGAGCAGTCTGTCTAGTAATTCTCGTTTAGACGGTTAAAGTGATATCTTGTGGTTATAGATTCGGGTCATTCGAGATGTTCAGAACTAGACAGATTGGATAAAGAGAATTGATTTAGATTGCATACCAGGCTGTTAGTTACCGGGGGAACGGCAAATCAAAGAGTTAGTGGAATATGGTTGATGATGTCATGAGATGGCGAAATGAAATGATTGTGTTATTGCAAGTATGGGTAATTTCTAAGGACCCAAGGGCAAGTACACTACCTCCTTATTGTTGTGCAAGTATTTCTATTCCTGATTCATATACATGTCCTCTTAAACCGTATGAAGTTTTCGATTCAAATTAGTCATGCAAATATTCCTCCTCTATTCAGATATGATCGTGCAAGTATTCTTCCAGTGTTCTAATCTTAGAATAGTTGTGTGTGTGTGTGTGTGTGTGTATATAATATATTAATCTCAGAATAGTTATGCTTTATATATATATATATATATATATATATATATATATATATATATAAAATCGCGTAGTCTTATTATGCCAGTACGTTTATATTATTCTACATTTAAAATAGTTGCATGCATTTGCATATTCAAATGTTGCATTTTTAAATTATACAAATGTTCTAACTTCTAACTTCTAACTTGATAAACGTTTTATGTTTTGAAAAGACTAAAGTTGTTTTGATAATTATTCCCTGGCCATATGAAATGGGGGAATTGAGTTATTAAGGATCGATTAATTCGAATCCTGTATTAAAATTATTTTAATATGGGATGGTTAGCGTAAAAGGCCGTGATGGCGGTCCAGTGAAGGGCTAGGTATTATATGAAATATTTATAATACCATTTTTTGCCAAAGGCCAATGTGTTGCCTTCTATTTGGTACCTGTTGTTTTGGACTTACTTCTACGAAGCAGGATCCGGTGCTATCACACGAACTGATCAGCTGTGATAAAAGGAAATGATTTATCAAGTGGTTATGTTTTAAAGAAAAACGTTGATATAAAACTTATGATTCAGTTTATAATTACTATTTCATATTGTTGATGGTGATATTACTATGGATACTGTTTTGCTAATTTTTATTCCTGTAAAAATTTAAAGCATTATTGAGACCTCAATTGCTGAACTATATAAAGTTAAAAGAAAAAGTGTTGCAAACAACCAAATTGGTTTTGTTGCTGTTAAGGAATCAAATATTGACTTCCTTGACTGTTTCTTCGCTTCAAATGAAACTTATTGTTTTAAATGTTCTGCTTGATAGCAGATGTCAGTTTTGTTTGAACCCTCATAATTGTTTTGATACTGTCATGTTATGCCTTTGGTAATCTTGCTGAGCATTCTTTTGCTCATACTTGCCTGTTTTAAATTAACCTTTCATTGAAAGTTAAGATGGCGAGATTTAGCCGCGTAGTTTGGAAGAAGAAAAGAAAGGTGTTTCTGTGAAGCTGGTGGGGCCAGGATACTCGAAAATAGAGTAAGTGTTATTGTATAAAGTTGTGTGTAATTATATTAATTATGTTATCGTTTAGTTTGGCCTAGTTTGCTTCTTTTCGAAGTTATACTAGCGGGTTAAGTTTTGAGTTTCAAGTTGTGGGAAAAGTGTAATAAAAGAAAAAGGAAATTTTTATAATTGTGGAATTTGGTTTCTTATTTCTAGAACTGTAACCTAAAAGATCTTGGTCTAGTTGAGGTCTGATCTTATATTTCAATTGTTGAAAAGAATAATTGGTGGTTGTTTTTAGATTAAACAGGTTTTACTATTTTGAGATTTTAGTGTGATGACCAAATCCCCTGACCCCGGATTTGGGGGTGTCACACATCAAATATCATAGCGGGTTTTGCCAGTTTTATCCTACCACATGAGACAAAAATTCACATACATGATGCTTTATATTCTAGCAAATCCTCTAGGAATATTCTGAGTTTTAAAGATATTCGTCTTAATGGTTTTCACGTAACCATGAGTGAGAATGAAAAAGAATATCTCCTTATCAATTCAACCACCTCAGGCCATAAGAAAATTTTGGAAAAATTACAATCAATCTCCTCTTGATTATATGCTACCCAAATTACAGTCATCGAGTCTCATAGTGTCACGATTCTCAAAGTCATAGACCTAAAATCACTTATTCTTTGGCATGAGAGGCTTGGTCATCCAGGAGTATCTATGATGCGGCGTATAATAAAAAATTCAATAAAACATCCTCCTGAAAATCAAAAGGTTATTTCACGTAATGAACTTCCTTGTTCAGCATGTTCTTTAGGAAAACTAACTATCCAACCATCTTCGGTTAAACTCCAAACCCGAATCCCCAAATTTCTTAAAAAGAATTTATGGTGATCACATTTGTTGTCCAATTCATCCGTCATCTAGCACGTTTAGATATTTCATGGTTTTAATCGATCCTTCAACTAGATGCTCTCATGTCTGTCTACTCTCCACCCGAAATACAGCTTTTTCCAGATTACTTGCTCAAATAATCAAATTATAAGCCCAATTTCTAGATAATCCTATCAAATCAATTCGAGTAGATAATGCTGCTGAATTCACATCTGCTACCTTCAATGATTATTGTATGTCAGTAGGAATCTCAGTCGAACACCCCGTAGCTCACGTACACACACAAAATTATTTAGCAGAATCTTTAATTAAAAGACTTCAACTCGTTACACGTCCCTTACTTCTAAGAGCTAAATTACCTACATCTGTTCGGGGTTAAGCAATACTTCATGCTGCAAATATAATTAGGATAAGGCCATCTGCTTACCAAAAACAATCTCCCAAACATTTAGTTCTTGATCAAATTCTTGATATCTCGTACTATAAGATTTTTGGTAGTGCCGTATATGTTCCTGTTGCACCCCCACAAAGATCTAAAACAGGATCGCAAAGAAGAATAGGAATATATGTTGGCTTTGATTCACCGTCTATTATAAGATATCTTGAACCATTGACCGGTGATGTCTTTACTGCTTGATATGCCGATTGTCATTTTGATGAGTCTGTGTTCCCACCATTAGAGGGAGATAATGTTTTGCATAAGTTAAATCTAAACTATCATGGAATTCATCAGGATTAAATCACGTACTAAACAATGTGAATATGAGGTTATAAGAATCATTCATATGCAAAATATTGCTAATCAAATTCCGGATGCTTTTAATGATTCTAAAAATATTATAAAATCACACATACCTGCTGTTAATGCTCCGGTAAGGGTTGAAATCCCTATCATAATTCAATTCGTAAAGAATTGATTGGTAATTCAAAATCACGCGAGAAGCGTGGTAGACCTATTGGTGCTAAAGATGTTGTACCACGAAAATGGAAATTATTTGGACTTGCCAATGAAGTGACAAATGTTCCAGAAAATACCCTAGAAGTGGTATTACCTCATGAAGAGGTTCAAGCCCCTGAAGTGGCTATATCACATACCCCAAAAGCGGTATCACCTCCTGAAGAGGTCAAATCCCTTGAAATGGCTATAACAAAACCACAAGAAGCGGTATTTCCTACAGAAGAGGATATTGTCTCTGAATTGGGACATGCTTCCATAGAAGCAAAGGTGCCTGAAAAATTTTGAGATCTCAATGAGTTATGTATATAACAGGAAATTATTAGATTGTGGAAGTATTGAGGTTGATGATGTATATGCTTTTTCCGTGGCATATGATATTATTATAAACTCTAATCCTATACCACAAAGTGCGGAAGAATGTCGATATAAAGATGATTGGCCAAAATGGAAAATTACGATTTAGAAAGAATTGCAATCCTTGCACAAGAGAAATATATTTGGACTTGTAGTCCAAACACTAGCTGGTGTGATCCCCGTCGGAAATAGATGGGTGTTTGTACGAAAATGAAATGAGATAAATGGAATTATGAGATATAAGGACCGGCTGGTAGCCCAGGGATTCTCTCAAATTCCTGGATTTGATTACCAGGAAACTTACTCTCCTGTGATGGATGGAGTCACTTTTCATTTTCTGATGGGTACGGCTTGTATGGAAAGATTAGAAACACATCTAATGGACGTTGTTATAGCCTACCTTTATGGATCACTTGATAGTGATATTTATATGAAAATTCCTGAAGAATTAAAAGAGGAAACTAAGCCTCAACATTTATACTCGGTTAAATTACAATGATCATTATATGGCTTGAAACAATCTGGTCGTATATGGTACAACAGGCTTAGTAAATATTTATTTAATGATGGGTATGTTAATAATCAAGTGCGTCCATATGTGTTTATCAAAAGGTCACAAACTGGTTTTGTGTATATGTTGATGATTTAAATATTGTAGGTACTTCTGAAGATATTACAAATGCTGCTAACTATTTGAAAATTGTGTTTGAAATGAAAGATCTTGGAAAGACAAGATTTTTTTAGGTAACAGGTAGATCACTTATCTTCAGGAATATTTGTCCATCAGTCAACCTACACATAAAAGGTTCTTGATCGGATCTACATGGACAAAGCTCATCCATTAACTACAACAATGGTTGTTCGACCACTCGAGATTGAAAAGGATCATTTTTGTCCTCGAAAAGAAGATGAAGATGCACTTGGACATGAAGTTCCATATCTTAGTGCAATTGGAAATCTTATATATCTTGCAAATAACACAAGACCTAATATTGCATTTGCTGTGAACTTGTTGGATAGATTCAGTTCTGATCCAACAAAAAAGCATTGGGATGAGATCAAACATATATTCAAATCTCTCCATGGGACAATTGATCTTGGACTATTCTTTCCAAACTGTTCAAAATCGCAGCTTGTTAGGTATGCAAATGGTGGATACATGTCAGATCCTCACTTTGGACGATCACAAACAGGTTATCTACTTACATATTGTGGTACTGCCATCTCTTGGAAGTCTACAAAACAGACTATGACGGCAACTTCATCAAACCACGCAGAGTTATTGGCAATTCATGAAGCAAGCATGTAATGTATTTGGCTAAGGTTTGTCATCCAACATATTTTAGAATCATGTGGTTTATCAAGTGTTTCAGATAGTCCTACAATTTTATTTGAGGATAATACAGCTTGCATCAGACAAGTAAAGGAATGATACATTAAAGGGGATCGAACAAAACACATCTTACCAAAATTCTTTTACAGGCATGCACTACAAGAGAATGGTGATTTTGATGCACAACAAATCTGCTCATATGATAATTTGACAGATTTACTTACAAAATCACTACCTTTGAGAAGCTGCAAAATAATATTGGAATGCGAAGACTGAAATTATTACCACAAAAGGATGTCAAATTGTAAGACGTTTTATTCAGGAGGAGGCTATACTCTTTTTCCTTCGTCAAGGGTTTCATCCCACTAGATTTTTCCTTGCAAGGTTTTAACAAGACAATTAATCTTTGTAATAACTCACATTTGATAAATCAAGGGGGAGTGTTGTAAAAATTTATGATTGTTAATGAGTTCATAAAACAACACATATACCACACACGGATAGCCAAGACCTTGAGAAACTTACAGTACCAATACACAGTTTTGTAATGCCATTACTATACACAGTTTTGTAATGCCAATACACAGTTTTGTCAATGTGTAATAAATATAGGAGATGTTAGGTTCAAGGCATGTCTGAACATCATATTTAACAAGCCTACCCAGTTGTGATTTAGTCACATTGTAACCTGGTGATTCTTGTCACTAGGATTTAGTATTTGTTTTCCCAATTTACTTGTCTTGATGATCATGTAGATAGGTTATTCTGATTGCTCAGTTTTAATAATGAGCTTAGAATGTTTTAGCATACATAAATGTAGATACTTGTAGTCTGATAGTATTTCATTCTGGAA
>PHNY01063387.1:300-11478 GCA_003724115.2 Anethum foeniculum
TATTTAGGCGTTTTTCATGTAGTGCCCAGACTCCGCTCTAAGCGGGATATACTAAGTATGTTTGGTTTGTTTTGGTTTTTATACTAATTTATTATATATATATATATATTAGATTGAGTGAACACCTTTAGTCCATTATGTAAAAAATATGAAAGAATATCATTAACATTCTTGGTATAAAATTTGAATTAGATTAAGTCTAGATATACCGATTGTTTCTTTGTGTAAAGTTGTATGAACTGATGACCTATATATTTGCATTTGCATACTTTTATACAAAGAATATCAAAAAGAAAAACCATTATCAGTTTTAATGTAAAAATATAAATTGTAAGATTAGAACACAATAGAGCTTAATATCAATTGAATTTAACTTATGTATTTAACTTAAAATCCCATTTAAATTTGAAATCAATGTCATAAAATTCCAAGCATATATATATATATATATATATATATATATATATATATATAATTTAAAATTCTTACTTTGTCCATGAAAAAAACTTACTTGTAAACAGAAATTAAATAATTTACGTGTGTCATAATTCTTGACTTATCATACAGGTGAAAAGTTACCTTTCTTTTTTGTTCGCTTTTCTTGATTAACTTTTTGTTTTTCTTCAATAATTTCTCAATTTATTTGGATTTTGTTTAGTCTTTTCTTTTAAGATTTTGGTTTATTTTGATTTGCGGTGTTTTCAATGTCCGGGATTATAGATCTACACAATTTTCATGGTTATTATTCAGTGATGAAGGTTTTCATGGGATCAAATCACCGTTGGTTGACAAAAAGTACATATATTCCTATCATTTTAAAAAAATTGTTTGGTTGTAAGTTCAACAACAAATATTTATTTAATTTCGATTGTATTAGTAGATATGGTATAACTTTTCATTATTTAATTGATTCACCTTTTTCAAAAAAAAAGTCCTGTATAATTTTTATAATTATTTCTAACTATATATGTGTTTATCCTCTCCGACCTGTTAGTTCAAGAAGGAATGACCTAGATTATATAAATAATATTTTCTATGTCATCATTATAGATTAAGAATGCTAAAAAAGTTGAAAATTGTTCCCAAATATTGTCACACATATAATTAAAAATAATTTAATAATAATAAGAGATGGACGAGTATTCATATCCATCTCTATATTAAAATGTGACATGACAACTTATTTAAAAATATTTTGGGATAAATTTCGGATTTTGGGTACACATCACTCCTATAAATTCATAGAAGTACATAATTGTAAAGAGAGTATAAGATTGACAGATCCTCCTCAACTGAGATCTCTTGCCAAATAGACCATACATTCATTAGGTGTCATGAACATGGCACAGCTTGCAAGACAATCTTGATTATTGTACCTCTCAAATTTAGGTCTCTTCATTTATTTGAAGTTAAGCACTCATTATAACTTTACTCTTTATATTTCACAACCATACTTTCACTTTTACAAGAGCACTAATTATAATCTCCCTAGCTTAAAACTATATTGGTCTTCTTATTACCTGTAATTGTTTTGTTAATAGATACTTACTAATGTAACAAGGCATTTATAAACCATATAATCGGGGGCATGGACTGAACCATAACATAAGCTAAGCTCTTGTCTCAAAAAATTTATAAGTTAGATTTGAACTAAATACAAGAACCCATTTAAAAAAATAGGAACCTATAAATTCTTTGTATAAATTAAAATTTTATTTTAAAAAATAAAAAATTATGTGTAAGAATTCGAATGAACATGTAAAATAGGAGTGAGAGTTTGAGAGAGTAATATATCATTTTTAAAAGATAAAAACCTATAAAGAACAATTTTGGTGTGCAAAAATACCTACTATATGAATTAGACTTCGTATTTTTTTACTATAATTTTTTAATATTTTAAAAAATCATTGAAATATTATTATAGAAACCCACTGAAATATTATATTATTCTGGGTCCGCTACCGAATCTAGACCTCCCATTCATTTATTTAAATTTAGTTAAGAACGGAAATTATAACAATATGTAAAATAATGAGAAAAGATAAAAAAAAAATGAATAAAATGATGAACCAATTCAAATAATATTAATAAATATAGTTAATTTTTATATTATAACTTCACCAATTTCTAAAGTAAGAAATTGATTAAACAAAACAAAGCATAAAGAAATGATCTTGATCGAAGTGCACATTTAGCTCCTATATCCTACTTTACTAGCTACCTTGCAAGTAATATCTCATCAGCAACACCTGATTCTAGTGATGCATTCTTTTATCCAATTAAGCCATGTATTGGTACAACATCAATATGCATGGAATGGAGGAGGGGGCGTTCAATCTATGATAATTAGGTACAAACACACAAGTTCAATGCACATCACTCCATTTTTTACATTAATCTATATGCATTTTTTGACGATAATCTACTCCATTTTTTGACGATCCACTATTCAATAACTTAAATATATATGCATCATACACATTAATCTATTTTTACAGAGAAAGACACATGAGATTGTCCAATTTATATCTTAGCTCCACAAAGGGGTCGGATATGGAACTGGCCAACTGGGAGTCCAGGACCACAGACCATATATACCTACATAATGACATTAATCCTGGCGACACATATTTTAGGAGATTATATATGTATCTTACCGAGTAATATATAGTACACATATGGTATAACTAACGCACATAGGTATATAACCAGAGAACATGAGAAGTCAAGAACATATAGTTGTTCTCCACAGTTTTAGAAGTGTAGATTCATTTCTTTCACGAGAGATTTATTCTTTGTAATTGCCTACTTATATGCAACACTGTAAAACATATTACCATACAAAACATATGTTTATTATCTATCCACATTTATATTATATCCTGGAGTTTATTATTTTTATTTTTAAATAAATAAAATACATAAAAACCTGTACTATTAGATTTGATTATAATGGATGGTCATGATGGACTGAGAATTCAGAACTCTACACTAAGAAAGACTTCATAAAAATTTTTTATATATAAATAAGAGCTTCACGTATCAATATATGTTGTTCGCATTAATGCCAGTGAAATATATCAAAATATTATTGCATATTTAAATTGTTGAGAAGGATTTTTGGTAATAACAACGACGGTTTTTAATAATCAAATTAACTAAATTTAAAAATTATATATATATATATAGATATATACTCCTCTATCCCAACCATTTCTTTACAGTTTCCTTTTTGGGATGTCTCATCTAATTCTTTACATTTCAAAACTTACCCAAAATAGTTAATGGGTCCCACCATTTTCTCACTTTTCTTTCCTTTTTACACTACTTTTTACTCCCCTATCTCCCTTTTATACATTAAAAATCAATGGTCCCACCACTTCACCCACTTTTCTTTCTCTTTTCTACTACTTTATACATATTCTTTAACCTCCCTGCCCAAACCATATGTAAACAATGCCTGAGACGGAGGGAGTATATATATATATATATACACACATTATATAATGAAATTTATACTAACAATGAAATTTATACTAACAATGAAAGTTTATATTTTTTGTTGCTGCAAATTCGTTGCAATTTGACTGCTTTTTTAAGTTATTAGGTAGAGGTGCATACGGGTTCTGATCCAAGCTGATCATTTTCTAACCAATTCAATCCAAATTTTTTCAACCCGATACATATTTGGTTTAGAAAAACGTCAATCCTATTTAATTGGGTAGGGTACGGTTTTCAGTTTTCTTGAACCGACCCAACCCAACCCGATTAATTTTTTTAGAAAAATATACCTACATAGCTCAAGTCAATTATATTTAAACCGGGTCTATATTAGTATGTAGCATATACAAGTTCTATAATATGGAATGATTTATTTAAATAGCTAAGGAATATGAATGAGATTACATTCATGGCATGGAATGATCTATTTGAGTAGTTAAAAAATATGAATGTGATTATATTCATAAATACAAGTCACTTAGTAATTAAATCACCCATGTGCTCTTCATTTGTCCATTAAGTGTTGCTACTTGCTTTTTTTAAACTCAGTTTTGAATCTTTGACAGATTTTTAGGCAATTTTTGGTGTCAAAAATTGGATATTTAAAACGTATTTGTTATGATTGGAATATTTTGTTGAACTATATTCAATTTACTTAGATTTTGAGACTTTCCCTTTCTAATTTAATAATTTATTATAACCAACTAAATTAATTCAGTCCGATACAAACTGAGGTACTACAAATTAGTTTAGGTTATGAATTTATATTGTTCGAGTTGGGTTGAAATTTTGAAAACTGATTTAGTTGTATTGGTTTGCTAAATTCCCATAAACCGTCCAAGCCGAACCATGTATACCCCTAATATTTATTATTAAGTGTGACTTCAAATTCGGTCTTAGAAACGATTATAGACTTCTTGAGATGTTCAAACTGCCGTACGTAGACCTCCTTGAGCTGGGACCTGGAACTCATCCGGACTTCATAACCACGTGCAAGCTAATCACTTACGAACTAATTGCTGAGATTTAACTGAGGTCTGATTGCTATAGGTATCGATGTGACTGATTTGCATAAAAGCTAGACCTCCTCGGGATGGTTAGATAGTTAGAGCTCATTTTACCACAATATGCAGCTAGACCTACCCGGTTTAGTGCTAGACCTCACTAAACTAATTACCCTACATAAGTTGGGACCTTAGAGCTCAAGTCTAAATATTAATTTGTAACAATATAAATTTTTAATAATATTTATGTACTCCGTACATTCATTTCAATAAAATTATTTGAACTTGCAAATTGTTGTTTTGTTGTCTTCTAGGTTTTTGGGCCGGGCAGAGAGATGGAAGTTCATCTATAATTAGCTGGTACGTACTGACAGTATTGAAGAGATGGTCACCCTCATGCAAGAATGCAGTTATTCTGTCTATCTTGTTTCGGCCCTCAGAATTATAATTTGATCAACGAAAATGGTAGTAAATTACTAGCATACATCTATATATATCTGACCTGAAGATAATAAATTTTGCAGTCCTAGAACAGGACCACAAAACTGAATCAAAACATTGAGATAGAGCTACAGGCCAGCTAAGAAACCACAAGAGGCCTGCATAATTTCAAGTACTTGTTGCAAAAGACCAATGCTTTCTTTATTTGGTCCCCTCTTCCTCAACGATATTAGCTAGACCTCTCCCCACTCCCCTTTTTCTCCTCAATCACATCAGCTCGCGAGTCTCTCTCTCTCTCACACACACAGTTCTATCTTCTTATAACTATTTACAATTGTCAAATTTTGTAAATTATTTCGAATTTAGTTCCATTCTTATGTATAGTACCTAGCCATAACTGAAATTCTTAACTTTACAAATGAATTTTAATATTAAACTTTCATCAAGTAAAACTAGGGTACATCCCATTCTTGATCTTCACAGATACATTAAAGATAAATTTATCTTTCCAATCTTCACCACGTAACTTGTTGAGTCGTGTCAAAATCAAGCTTGTGACTCGTGTAAATTCTCAGACCATACCACTAAAGTATGGCAGAGGACATTTATCATTTCAATAACTTGTAGATATGTATATGTCGAGTGTACTTCTGTTCACAACACCACAGTTTCGAATCCCTTCATATTATGGTTTTAACTGAGCCGAGCCAAGTTAATATTCGGCTCATAGTTGTAAACTTGAACTTAGTTCAGGTTCGAAAGCTTATTAATCAAGCATGGTCGATATTGTTTACTAGCCTGATTTGTTTACGAGGGAATTAGGTTATTATTGGTTCTCAGATTCAGGTGCCTGTCTATGAATTTTATTTTTAACTATAATTGTAGATTATCGAACCAATGTTTTTCTTTCTCATGAATGTTTCTATGTAAAAGCATCTCGACCTATTTACGGATATTGTGGTATGACTACAAACAATATCAGAATATTATTTGACATTAGGTCATGCATTTTTAATAATACATAATTTTTTAATTTTTATTTGAATTAAAATTAAATAAAATTATCCGTAGAAAAAATAACAAATTTTTTTATTTAAATAGAAAAGGTATTGAGTTTTAGTTGAAAAAGTTAATTGGTTAGTTATTAGTAATTTTAACATTTTATTTTTTTATTAAATAGAATTGTCCGTGATATTTTTGGAAATGGAGGGTGTTTTAATTGGGAAAAAAAGGTAGCGTGTTTAGTTGAATAAGGTAATTGGTTTATATACTATTATGATTAAAATAGGAGTTATTAGTAATTATAATATTTTATTTTATTTTATTAAATAGAATTGCTCGCTAATATTTTGATATTTTTGAAAAATGAGGTGTTTCAGTTGAAAAAATAAAAAAAATAACATGCTTTAGGTGAAATGGATAACTGATTTATATACTAATTACGAATAAAATAGGTTTAAAATAAATAGGTCCTAAATATAATTAAATAAGGACAATTAAGTAAAAATAGCATAAAAATCAAATTATTTTGGTAACCCCTTTTGCTAAACAGAGCTCTAAACCCCTGATCTTTTTTTCTCTCTTAAAAAACTCATGAATGTGCTTTCGCTCCCAGGGTTTTGAGAGTCGACTCTCATTCTAGCCGCCCTTCTCCGCTTCCCGATCCTTCATCATCCTCCCCTTTCGCTCTTTCATACTCTCTTTTATTTATCACTTTTTTCAATAAAATCGAGATCTAATCATTTTTAGAGGAGATCTCGTTGAGTACCTTGTTATCAAGATTGTTAGTCATGCCCATCTTTTTGGGATGTTAGTGTGTTATATTTTTATGTGCCCTGTTACAGGTTTCGGTAATTTTTCTGAAAATAATTTATATGGTATTTTGGGAGATCTGCAAGACTTGCATCGAATCTGGAACCGTGATGGATATCGCAAGAGTTCATCTTTTACAACAAAAAAAATATTCATATTATGAGGGTGTTTGTTACTCCAATATCGATGTAACTGATAGTTTTGAACACTGAGCTGCATATGACAGTTATGTGAAGGTCAATTGTGATGCTACTAGTTTCACAACTTGTGTAGGTTGGATTGCTCGAGATGTCATTGTAATACTTTTTAGATTAAAGAATTTGAATATTTTATTTATCAAGCGATTTGAAAACAAAACGGCTATTGGTTTAGCTTGTTTTTTGTTTCACAATCAGATTGTAGCTGACAGTTCGGAGGTTTGTTCCGTCTAGATTTTAATGTTCTAATAAATCTTTCCCTTGTTTGTCAAAAAAAATTAAAATAACATAAATAACTAAGTAAGAGTAATTAAATAATTTTAGCAAATACCGTACCGACCAACCGACTACCAAACTTTCAATATTTCGTATATTACAATATAAGTATAGATTAGATATTAGGTCATGTTTGTTTAATGGTATTGAATATAGATTAGGAGCATAATTTTTTAAAATTTTTAATTCTATGTTTATTATATAAAAATTTATTTAAGATTAATACAAACATTATAATCTTTAAATTATCCTATTCATATTTGTTTGTTGGAGTAGGAATATGGTTATAATCTTCTAGTTGGATGAGAGGGAGTATTATTTAATCTACTTTAACAAATATTTTTCAAAATATTATAATCTCATGATTATATATTCATGTACAACAAATATAAAATTAAAAATATAAAAGGATAATAGTCCAATATATGATGTATCCCCCAAAATAAATGTGAGATACATTTTTAAAGGATTAGAGTCTATTTTTTTGACAATATTTCAAATCAAATGGGATAGGATAATTTAGTTTCTAGTACGGATAATGATGAAATTATTTTTCCGCGATAACAATCCGGAAATTATAATCCGATAGACAAACATGATGTTCATGCACGGGGTCGGGATTGACAGTATTATACTTTTCGTGAGGTTATAATTATTGTCTGTGAATATGACCCAGTAATTATTATTTCTAGCTCATTTCAATTAAGAGTTCATTTACTAAAATGTAGGACATGCATTTTCTCCTATCAAAACTGCGTGCACATGTCACCACCCTCTAGCTCTTATGTGTAATTCGAAGCATTGACCATTTATTTATAGATTTTTCTAGGGTTCATAAGCGTCTGTACCTCTATCTCTCTATATATTTAATACTATTTAATGGGGGTTAGAAGGAGAGGGAAGGGAACAAATATGGAAAACATGAACAGTTTTCCGTTGTTGGTAAAGAAACAGGACTAAAGTAGAAACCCTAAATAAATGGTAATAGAAGAAACAAAAGAACAGGACCTAAAAAACCAGCTATACAAAACAAAACCTAGCTAGTAGAGCTGAAACAATAATGCTTTTGCCTGACAGATGAGCAATGGACAAAGATTCTCTAAAGTAAAAACAGCCCTCTCTGTAACTAAGATATACATCACCAATTTAAGTGTGTGTATAGAAAGATAGATTTGTATATAAGTGCAGGGCAAAGCAAGATCTAATATAGTAAATGCGAGAAGAGCTAGCTAGAGATATTACAAACAACAAAGATTCGAAATTATAGTAAAAAGTTGCCTTTTCTGATGCAATAGGTAGAGAAATTAAATGAGAGGATGGTAGAGAGTCAGACAGGGCACCGAGAAAGGTTGCATGACAGTGGGGTCTCGCGGAAATGCGTGTAAGGAAAGTGAATTTGAGGTTTAGTCCACTTCACCTCTCCTTCATGGGGCTCGTATTTCTATGCTTTACTCACTCCCTTTTCTTTTGCAGTAATCATTGCCCTACATCTTCTTCTTCATTTTCGTAAAATGAAAATTGGTATTCCTACTCTGCCAAAAAAAGATAATTTGTACTACCTGGTGCTTCAAAAATTTATCTCACAATCACGAATATATCTCATTTACTGTCTCAAATTAATATTAATATTAATATTTATTATTTATTTTACATGATTTCTCATTTACTCCTAATAATCGGACACACGATGCAAATATATTAAAAACACTTCGAGATCGAGTAATGCAAAAGTTCTGTAGTAAGAGTTAAAATTCTGAAAACGCATTCGAGATCGAGAACAGAGGAACACAAGATAAAACCTACTCTATGACAAACGCAAGGAAAGAAACCGGTACTAGTTAACCGTTTTCCCTCCTTTTATATATTTCTTTGTAAAAAAAAAAAAATCCCCAAATTACATGTCTATTTTTATTTATTTTCTCAGAAGTGAATATTAAAATTTTCAAAATCAAAGAAAATACTAAAAATCTCCAAAATCATTCTTAAATGTTGATGTGTAAAGTACATACTTTGTAATTTTGATTGGAGCTCGTGTGCATAAACATATCCCACTAATTAAAACGTAATAAATGACTCGTCACATTATTTAAGAAAGATTTTGGGAACAAATTTGGAGTACCTAACAGTACTCTTTCCAAAACTATCTTAACACTTATTGTTTTCAAAATTTGACCTTTTTTAAATTTAATCATATTTTTTAATATATTAATTAAGAGTATATAGTGGAAAATTTTATTCAATTAATTTTTTTTGTAATATGTATAGTTTTTCGGAAAAAATACATAACAAATATATATTCTTTAATGACTCATAATTAAGGACTTTGATGATTCACCATGAATGTAGCAACCCCCTGAAAATATTGTTGTAGCTAGGCCTAAAACTATTGCAATGTTTATGTAAAAATCTGTCATTAACTTTACTCGCATTATGATAGGTCAATATAACAACGAATACAGTATCCTATGGCAACGCTTAAAATAATTGCAAAAAATATTATATGACAATGCTTTTGTCTCTACAGTAACATAATTAAATCATTGCAATAGCCTATTAAAACGCTATTTTTTAGTCACTTTTTTGTTAACTATTGCAATATGTGGGTAATGACAACTAATTAAATTGTAATTGGCAATATAATTGGTCCAACAACAATGATTCTATTATAAAAAAATCAATAACAACAGTTATATAGGATATAGCAATGCATTTCTAAAAAATGAGCATGACTTGTCTGTTTCAATTACAAATTCACCATTAATTTTATATTAAATACCAATACAAAATCAAGTACATCATTGAAACCATTTTAAAAGCAATAACAAGAGTAGTCTAACGACATTTTAAACCATTAAATTTCTAGATTCTAAGTACAAAATAAACGACAAAGTTGCACACAACTAGTGTTTACATTTATACACCAAAACTAAGAAAGTAAAAAAAATCCCAACACTCCGCCAATCTCCATCTTTGTTGTGGCCCGTAGAGAGCAAGATTTCCGGAGCCATGTATTATGTGGTCCTACATATTGAATTTGATCTGCTTGATTCGTCAATTTCCTTAATTAGTCCAAAATTAGTGAGCATGACCTGGATAAAGAATACCAAGGTAATACAAAACATGTTAAAGTAAATATCTAAACACAAAAACTGCAAAATCTTTGACTGCAAAACAAACTGCAAAAATCTATGACTGTGTCACATCTTTCCGTTCTAATACTCTATCCAGGAGTTATCAGTATTTATCAAATCTATTCCTATCTAATGGAACGCTATTGGATCAAATGACAAAGATATTGTTAAGAAAAAGATGACTTTTCCCAGATGAAATGAAAATTGGATTCATGGAACAGGAGAAAGATTTTCCATTCCTTAGCCAGAAAGTTATGTGGTCATGAAAGAGGGGAGGGGGGATTAAGTGGAACAGAATTTACTGGGTGGTAGAGTTGCGGAAACGCTTGTTTCTTTCATATTTTGGACCTATGTTGAACGATTGATCATAAAGAACGTTGTCACTACCATAAAAAATACGATAAAAGATTAAGTATACGTTGTCACAGATATACTTGCAGGTTATTTGGTTAATAATGGGGCCTGAAATTTTTTTACACCAACCAATATTAGTTATCTTATATCCGCATATGGATATTCAATTACTATACTATGTACCAGAAATTATAAAGTACATCATATATCATTCGAAAAGAAGGAATAATACAATTTTACCAGCATACAAAATGAAGTATAACCAGGAATATAATGAATATATAATTAAAATTATTTGGGAATGATAAAACATAAAATGAAGGCAACCAGGAATATAATTTTAACGCCCCCAAATCCCGGGGTCAGAGGATTTGGTCGTCACTGAAATCTCAAATTAATAAAACCTGCTTAACAATTGAAATATAATATCCGACCCCAACTATACCAAGATCTTTTAGGTTA
>PHNY01063434.1:319-14489 GCA_003724115.2 Anethum foeniculum
AGTTTTAATTCGGTTTTTTGCTCAACGCTAGCGGTAACAGATACTAGTCTAATTTGTGAGATAGACTTATTTCTTTTTATATACATGTTTATGGTCCCTCCTTAACAAATGCAGGTCGGTTTGAATCCCATATCTTCCACTGTATCAAACTCAACCACCGGTTGTTGCTTATCCACATCGGTTGTGGAAAACAACTTAGGATGCTGGTTAACAAGTGCGAGAGGGGTCCCCTCCTTTGGACAAAAGATAAGATAATTAAGAAATTTTATCTAGTCAAAGACATACAACTAAAAATATAGTGTTATTGAATACGTGTACCTGTACATATTGATATTTAAATTCAACATCAACGAAATTTATAGTCAAATATACAGAATAGTTCTAAAAATCGGTCAACTCGAACGAGTACTCGGGAATCGGAGGTGAACCGATTCAGATCTAAACGATTACTCGGTTGAGTACTCGGATGCTGAAAACGAGTATTCAGAAAATCGGCCAATTACTCGGGTTTTGAAAACGTAGCAGAGTAGATCCGATTTCCGAGTTTTACACCCTTTCTAACTTCTAATCACATTTCAAGTCCTTAACAACTTTTTCCGCAAAACTAATTGACATAGTGCATTGCATTTTTGGTTGTCTATCCTTCGGTATTATCTTCAAAAGCTTCACCTGCCCTCTCAGCTCTGACTTGCTACTCAGGATCAAAGCACCAGAAGAAATGTCATTCTTCAAATTTGATTTCCCAGATACCGCAGACTCTGAATACGTGACATTTATACCCAATGTCAACTTCTTAGTAGATAATGTCTTAACTTTTGCTTCCTTAACCACAACCTCTCCAACACTTCTTCCCCCGTAATAGATAGTCAGGTAGCAGTCATAATACTTGTAGGGGCCGAAATTTTTGTTTTTGATCGCAACTTCAGCGTTTAGTTTCATATGAAACGACGACGAAGTAGTGGAACTGTTAGTGCTTATATCAGTCAGGCTGACTGAATCGAAGCGGTACTTGGGAGTTCTAACTTTGAAAATTGTCATGTCTAGTATTACGATCATGATGGCATGAGCAATAATTAGAACGACAATGAAAAGTACTACTCTGGTGCGGCTACGACGAGGGCGGCTGGGCTGATCTTGGGATGGCATTGAACCTGTGGTTGCTGTTCCTGTATTCGTATTTGCGGAATTGAAATGAGTATACCCTTGTTGTGAACTCTTCTCTTCCATAGTATCGAGTGGATTTCTTAAGTGTAAAGCAAAAGTTTTTCAAGGAGAGATTCCAAGTGCATGAAACAAGAAATGAATACAATATGACTTGAGGATTATGTGTATTATCCTAAGTATCTTTTGTGACTTTGTGGGGATTGTGTGGTTGTATATACAAAGACAGGTTGCAAGTTGTGAGTTTGTGACAAAAGCCAACTTGTGTGTTACCTATCACCGTTGAAGGGGTCTACTTCTTTATTGCCACTATAAGATAATGGAGTAGTGTTTTGTTGACCTGCAACTATCTTCATTTTCCCTTTTCTCCTCATGTCTTGCTCTTCTTGTAATCAATATGTAAAGGACAAAGATAGAATATACTTGAGAAGGAAATTATATGCTTTCGGACACTTGTTGACGCACTAAATTTATTACGTGGAAATTGATTTATCAGTCTACAAGAACAGACTGGTAGAGTTGAATCAAAATTCAAAATGAGAGGTTCTGAAAATTGTATTAGTATAACTGGATTTGAGTTCTTAGTCATTGTTCTCTGGAAATTTAATGTATGCTAATAAGCTTTACTTTCTCTTCTCGCGCTTCTAATCGCTTGATTATTCGATAGGTTTTGATGTAATGATCCTAATTTTTGTTTGAAGTATTGAATATTTTAAAACTATGTCAAGTGATTTTATACTTTACTACACACGTTGCTACTGATTTTGTTACGGGAATCTTAAATGTTTTAGAGAGTATGCGCTAAGTAAACTCACGAACCAATTGTCTGATGATGTGCGCCTGATATTTAACTTGCAAAACTGTGTAAATTTTATAAATTGTAACTAGACAATGAACTCTATCGCATAAAAAACGTCAACTTCTACAGAGTAACAAGAATTCAAGCACTAGTATATTTCTTCGAGACTGGTGCAATCCTGCAATATCAGTGACTAAGTTTTTGGAACCTAAAATGGATTTGGGATAGATATCCAACAGAATGCTCTGCAACATGTAACTATTTGGTGGTAATTTCATGCAGTACCTTTGCAATAACATCCTGAATTAGGTCTGCTTCACGCCTGAAAATTACAATCATCAACATAAAAATGTGTCAAGCAATTGAATAAGAGATCAGGAAGTTCAACGCAAAAAGAGAATTTCCACAAATCTTACCCGTCCCAGGAGTTCCTCAAATCCCATCCTTCCATAGTTCCAGCTTCAGATAGTGCGGCTCTCCAATTGTCCACCGTCTCTTTTGGATAACGTTTATTGTTAATTTCAAAAGATTTTCCGAAACTTCCCTCTAGCTTTTCTACATCCTGCCGATCAACATCATAAAAAATTGGGAAAACTAGCTGTCTCATGATTTTTTGATTGTGAAGATTTTGAGTTTTCTGACGTTCAAGTATCTGCACCAGCTCATCAAGGCACCACTTTGACGAGGCATAGTTTTTTGAAAAAACAATGATCAAAATTTTTGATTCTTGGATTGCTGATAACAATCCGGACCTAATTCTGTACCCTCTTCGGAGTGCATCATCATCTAAAAACACTTTAATTCGAGCATGCTTCATTTCCATGTTTATATGACTAGTAAATGTTTTATGTGTATCTAGACCTCTGAAACTTAGAAAGACGTTCCACTGAGGAGTTAACCTTGAATATGAAGGAAAGCTTCGCAATTCAGTATTGTATATTGAGTTCACTTCACACACTTTCTGTACATTTGTCTGGGCTATCTCCATTTCATTGCTGTCAATTTTTAAATATTCAAATTTCAAAGTCAGAGAACAAAGAAACAACCACAGTTTAATAAGACACGAGAGGCTGATTCTTCCTGAAGTTTAAACTCTACGTGATCGTTGTAGTCAGAGAATATCAATACAATCTTTTACTATTTTTCATTAATTAGTAGAATTGGCTAACCTGCCTCAACAAAAATGTTACATGTAAGAGAGGTTTAAGTACTTAAATGAAAGAGAGAAATAAGGATTTCATCAATTACTCAATTTCAGTAGTTTGTTGAGAGCCTAACGCTGATTTAACAGTAGCCTCTGCTAACTCGGGTCTCAAAGATCGTGCTTTCTCAGCCACAGCCTCGGTAATTATTTCTATGAACTTGGCTTCATTTCTGCCAAGGTTATCGTAGAAACAGAAAGTAACATCATAAAATGGAAAAGACAAACAAAAGCACCAATTAAATATCGAAACCATATCAATGTTTCAAAAGTTTGACTATCCCAGAAATAAATTAACTTTTTCAGACTAATAGTAAAATATCCCGTAACTTTTAGAATAATAATAATAATAAAAGAAAATAGAATAAAAAGGATTATAATTTGATAAAGATTAGAAATTTAAAATTGAATTGGATTAATGGGCCTAAAATTTGGATCGGGTTTTAATACGGATAATTTGTAGGCTTAGAGTTAGGGTTTTGTATCGCTATATATACGTCATATTCTCTTTCATCGTTTTAATTGTTAAAATTCGTAGGGCTTTTATACATATAAATCAGCAGTCTTGTAAAATTCGTAATAAATTTATCGTAAATCGGAATTCGTTGATTCTGGACTTTTTGGAAAGGTCTTTTCGTTCTTTACAACTTTCATGTTTTGAGTTTTCCGAGTAAACATCGTTCAAATGGTCAAAAAGGCTAAAAACAGATCTTGACAGAATTGGAGTAATAGAGAAGATCAAGATCTGAGATGTGTCGTTTTTCGATGGGTTACTAATGATCGAATATGTGTTTTAATGTGAAAGATCTGTTTGCGTAGTTAAGGTAAGTAACTATCTGTTGTGTAACGTACCCAATATTATCTGCTTACATGTTCAAATTGTTTAGTAAGTGACTAACCGTTGCTCTGTATTATTGCGTAACGTATAATATGTTGTTTGATTAAATATGTTTTTGCATACGTGGTTTTGTTATTGTAAGCAAGATATTGATATGTAATTAATAAGAGAAGAATTATTTTCAGAATCCCTCAGTTTTAGATTATGCATCGAATCATAGAGTCCGGTCACTGGATAGTGTGACATATAGAACTAGTTTTACGCATGTTTTGTTGACTTTATGTTAATGAGGAACGTAAACGAGTCCCCATCGAATCATCGAATTATAGAGCCGTGTCGCTGGCATAGTGCGACCGTAATTTAGAACCGTGGGATTTTGAAATAAGAATATGATTTTAAGATTTGTTTATCGAACAAGAATTTTGATTATGTGGATCATAGAATATGTTGTGTGCATCCTTGTCCTCTTATCGAATTTATGTGTGATTTATGTTATGTGTTACATGTCTAAATTGTATTTTTGAAAAAGATTAAACATTATTTTGAGCCGTTGGACGGTAGTTGCTTGTTGGGTTTCGCCGCTCATTCTTTTAATATTTCAGGTTCGGTGTAAGAGAGAGTTGGATAACATTGGAATTCGATTGGAGTAGATTGACCTTTGGATTTCCATTAGTTGCGCTTTTGTAATAGTCACCTTTGTAATAGATTTTTGATCAATAAATTGTATTTTGTTTTAGTTTTGATTTAGAACTAATAGTCCGAAAAGTCGAGCTGTTACAAATAGGTTTTAGAGAATCCACAGCTAGTTTAGAACTTACAGGAGACTGTTCTGTATCTATTTGAAAGTATGAAAATCCTCTTGTCAAGTCATGAATCCAACAAACACATTATTTAGAATTTTTATTAACTACCGAATTCTGGTTTTTTTCTTATCTTCAATATTGACCTGTCTTATTTTATTTTTTTCCAAATGAACTTTTAATTCTTACAACCTCCTAAATATCGAAACCATATCAATATTGAATTCTTTTGTTTATACATAGTGCACGATTTTAAGTTCTTATACCCATTATCATATTGGATAGAAAATCCTGACGTATTTGCTGCTTCAGTTAGGGCAGCTCTCCAGGTTTGTACCTTAGGGCACATTCGTTTATCATAACGTTTTAAAGCTTCTCCATAAATCTGTGTTTGTTGGCGCACAACTGATGGATCGACATCGAAAAAGGCAGGAACAAGCAACAACCCCATCCTTCAGCGTTTAATGATCCAGACAAGCTCATCAAGGCACCATATACTATAAGCATAGTGTTTTGAGAAAATGACAACTGCAATTTTTGTTTTTTGAATTGCTCTTTCTATCTTCCCAGTAACGACTTTTCCTCTTAATAAGTTATCATCTATGAATGTACATATTCCAGCCCTAGAAAAAGGCTGGTATAGATGACTTGCAAAACCTCGACATGTATCTTAACCACAAAAACTGATGAAGATGTCATTCCAATCGAGAGTTGAAGACATAAAAGGGGAAATAATTGTCCGATCCACAACTGAATTTATGATGTGCAGTTCAGATAATACGTGACAACCTGGGTCAAATCCCGAGCATTTTTCAAAAACCGGGTCAAGTCCCGATTCTGAGTCCGAAATAAGCCGAAGCCTACTGGCCCAAGTGCAGCCAACTTGGGTAAATAACAAGCCAATCACAGGCCTCCAAAATATCATGATTTGTTGGTGCACATAGTAGTAGTACTTTGCCTTATAAACTGAAGATAAGTCCCATTTCTTTTTGATGTGAGACTGGGGTGTTACAAACTCCCCCACTTAAACTCTTGACATCCTCATCAAGCCTGAATGGGTAGCCCATAGTTCGACATCGTTCCTCTCTAACCATTATGGGATAATACTGGATGGCTTCGTGTCCCTACCTCCGGACCTCTTGCCATTGTGGGATAATACTACCAGTCTTCGTGTCCCCACCTCTGGCAACTTGACGCATCAAGCTTTCGAGAGTCGGCTCTGATACCATATGTGACAACCCGTGTCAAATCCCGGGCATTTTTTAAAAATCGGGTCAAGTCCCGATTCCGAGTCTGAAATAAGCCGAAGCCTACTGGCCCGAGTGCAGCCAACTTGGGTAAACAACAAGCCAACCATAGGCCCCTAAAAGATCACAATTTGTTGGTGTACATAATAGTAGTACTTTGCCTTATAAACTGAACATAAGTCCCATTTATTATCGATGTGGGACCAGGTTGTTACATAATATCGTCTCAACGAATTTACGGATACAAGCTGCTTCATTTATGAACTGGATTCAATTAGAAATTAACATGATAGTTCTATAATAAAAAGAAAAATTAAAATTGAATACATCAAAAACGCAACACAGTTTAATGAACTTCAAGTGATCAAGGTTCAACATACTAGGCTTGTGGAGAAACCAAACTATAGATCCGCAATCAGAAATATTAGTTAGTGATGTAATTAAACAAATGATATTTTTGAATTATGACAGAACAGGCATATAAGATCTAATTGTGATAAATGATTACATGAAATAGTATGGGTTAGGACCATTTATTAGTAAATCAGAAAAAAAAAACTTGTACATATTATGGTTGTCCTTATGAAGAGGATGGATCATAATTTCATTTAGAAACTAAAATAAGAAGCATGTAGTTTTTTTAATAAATCGGAAAAAACTTATACATATTATGCATGTTCTTGTAAAACGGATGAGTCATCATTTAGACACAAAAAGAATAAGCATGTAGTTTTCTTTTAAATAAAACATAACTCTGGTTTGAATGAAAATGCAATGAGCCATTGAGTTGCAGATTATTCTGCGAAACAACAACTCTACTAGAGTTTAGAAGCCATAAAATCAAAAACAAACTCTATGTATGATAACTAAGTTTGGCCTGCAAAAATGTCAACAGGAGTTCATAAATTCATAGTTATATGAGTGATCTTAACTCGACTAGATACACACAGTGTCAAAGTATACATGAAAGCAAGTGAGTTGTGACAACCCGGGTCAAATACCGAGCCTTTTTTGAAAACTGAGTCAAGTCCCGATTCCGAGTCCGAAATAAGTCGAAGCCTACTGGCCCAAATGTAGCCAACTTGGGTAAACAACAAGCCTACCATAGGCCCCCCAAAAGATCATGATTTGTTGGTGCACATAGTAGCAGTACTTTGCCTTATAAACTGAACAGAAGTCCCATTTCTTATCGATATGGGACTGGGGTGTTACAAACTCCCCCACTTAAACTCTTGACGTCCTCGTCAAGCCTGAACAAACAGCCCATAAGTCCAAGATCGTACCTCCCTAGTCATTGTGGGATAATACCGGCTGGCTTTGTGTCCTCACCTCCGGACCTCTTGCCATTGTGGGATAATACCACCAGCCTTCGTGTCCCTACCTCCGGCAACTTGAGGAGTCAAGCTGCAACTTGAGGAGTCAAGTTTTTGAGAGTCGGCTCTGATATCATATGTGAAAACCCGGGTCAAATCCCGAGCCCTTTTCGGAAAATTGGGTCAAGTCCCGATTCTGAGCCCGAAAAAAGTCGAAGCCTACTAGCCCAAATGCAGCCAACTTGGGTAAACAACAAGCCCACCACAGGCCCCCAAAAGATCATGATTTGTTGGTGCACATAGTAGTAGTACTTTGCCTTATAAACTGAACAAAAGTCTCATTTCTTATCGATATGGGACTGGGGTGTTACATGAGTGACAATTAGAGTCAACCACATTAAAATCTGGCAGCTACAGATTAGAACTTGGTGTGTTACCGGTCTGCAAATTTGTATAAATCATATCCTGGAAAACTACTGATTTTCTCAAGCGCTTGTCTCCATCGAGACATGGATCCCGTTTGTTGCAATTCATGTGAACTTTCAGAAGTTTCAAGCTGGTCCATCAAACTGTATCTATCAACATTGTTAAATACAGGAAGAACCGTAAGTCCACCTATACCATTGCAATCCCTGATGTTGACCAGCTCATTCAGGGCCTTGCCCAAAGAAACATAGTTTTTGGAGAACACTACAAAAGATATCCTAGATTGTTGGACTGATGAAAGTGTATCACTTTGGCTGGCATCTCTAGTAATGGTTTGAATTTCAGCGCTTAGCAAAGATCTGCGCAGATGCGCACCAAAGTTCTTGCCTATATCCTCTGCACTAAAACTCAAGAATACAGCGCCCCTCGTATCAAATGCAATGGCCACAGATAACTTCAATGTTTATGGATGACAATGACGGATTGAGATCAAGATTTTGAATTTTTTCTAGTCAGGTAAATACGAAGCAATCCGTTGATCAGAGAATGGGTAGACACAATAGATTTTGCAAGTCAACCTTTGCATTTTCACTCTCTCTTTATTCAATGCAGCAGCACATTTTGTCTTATTTTAAAAAGTCAACTGCATAATGAAGTAAAAATGATTAGCCAACATATGAAACTTCAAGATCAGTTCGACGTCAAACAAATCTAACTCAAGATAATGAGGCAGTAAGAGATCTAAAAAAAGGTGGTAAAGCCCACCACTGTTGAGACCGTGACTTAGGGGCTTACTAACTCGAGGTCACAGGTTCGATTCTACTGGGAGACACGGAAGTAAGTGGACTACCATGCTCGGTGGGTACGAGTGTGCTAGCAGTCCTCCGGATTAGTCGAAGTGCGTGCAAGTTGGCCCGGACACTGAATTAAAAAAAACAAAAAAAACAAGTGGTAATCCTTGAAGCACAAATGAATCCGCACGAATGAACTGAAGAATAATAAAATCCCGTGATAGTGACATATTAGATAGTATATGAAAAAATGATTTTTGAAACAATTAAATCCACAAGCACGAACTCAAGAACAATTAAGTCCTGAAATCCACCAGAAAATAAGAGAAACTTTTAGGGTTATAATTAAATAAAAGACTATTGTCTAATACATTCTGGAGATGTTTTTTATATATGGGTCTAGAACTGTTAGCATATATATTATTATAGTTAAATACAGAGAGTTTCCTTGATTGTTATTATAGCAAAATGGAGAGAGTTTTCTTGTTATTTTAGTTACCCTTATTATTGGTCAGATGATGGCTAAAGGATTGTAATATTGTAACAAGTTTAGGCTTATGTCTTGGACGATTGAATAAGAAAATAATGTGTGATTGTGTTATCATGATATCAAGAGGCAATGTTTTTAGATGTGGGAAGAAACATATTCTTGTGCCTGTACATGGGTATGAAAAAAATTCTAATGTTCTTGTGCATGTACATGGGTATGAAAGAAATCCTTATATTGAAGATGATGATGAGACGAAATTACAACAACGATGATGATGGATTTGTGAAAAACATAGTCTCAAATCAAAAATGATAGAAACATATAGAAATATTAAACTATCGTTTCTCGATGAAAACAACGGTGACTATTTACAACATGAACTGACTACGATGACCAACGTATCATTCCTCGAGTGGAAACGATGATGATTTAAAGCACAACAAGAATTTTGTATTTATTGTTTTGAGTATCGTGAATTTTACTGAGAGTTAACTTAATTATAATTATAGCGAAATAGGGAGATTTACTTATTATATTAGTTATCTTTATTATTGGTCACATAATGGCTATATAAATGATTGTCATATTTTAAACGAATTAAATCTTGTATCTTCACGATTGAATAAAAAAGAAATTGTAATTATTTTATCCAAGAAACCTAAAGCAAATATACATCAAAATTAATAAAATATAGGGAGAAGAGAGAAAATAAAGGTTTTATTATAATATGACCTGTTCTCAATTACAATATAAGAGTTCTTATGTAGCTAACAGTCAAACAATAATAAAGGAAGAAAATCAACCTAACAAGGAAACTATTGTAATAACAGAATTATTCAATAATAATAATAATATTATATTTGTTAACATCCCCCCTCAAACTCACGTGGTGAATCGGGAGTTTACCAACCAAGAAACGGAGCCACGTAGTTGCAACACAGAAAATAAGAGTATACACACGAATCCAGAAACAGAGTCACAAATTCAACAAACCAAGAAACTTCTAAACGAATCAAAAGCTTCACAAAAAAGCAAAATAAGAGAAACCAGAATTCAAAGACGCAAGGGCAAACCGAGTATCCATAGCAACAAATCCAATCAGTAAGAGAAGAAGAAACATTCATGTAATCCAATAACCAATCTAAACAACTTCAAACGTAAACAAATATGCAACCATCCAAACAAAACCAATGCCGAAACTGAATCTAAATCCACAAATTGTGTCCAAATCTAAAACCAAACTTAATAACCAATCCAAATCAACTCTAAATTTAATCTAAAACCAGAATTAAACCAAAATCCAAACTCACAAACAATATCAAACCAAAACAAATTCCCAATTCAAAATCCAAATCCAACTATGACTAAATCTAACTACACATTCAAATCAAAACCTATATCAAAACCAAAACCATAATCAAATCCAAATCCATATCCAAAACTGAATTCAAATCAACAAACTTTATCCAGTTCTAAGCCAAACAAAAACTGTATCCAAATTAGTCAAATCTCGCAAAGAGCCAATGTGCCTAGACCACCAAATAAACTAAACCAATCTCACGAATGGCCAATTGTTCCTAGAGCACCAGATTAAAAACACTATGCCATAAACGGCTTTCTACAACATTTAGAACGTGTTGCCAGATCCCCAAAAAGTGTTGCAGAACATTGACAATTTTCAACATCAACACTTTCCTGATGTTAGTATTTTCGCCGTTGCCGTAGGGGTCAATGGCAACACTTTGGTAACCTAAGGCAACAACACAAATTGTGTTGCAAAAATGGTACACATTATCAAAAAAAGTGGGCCCCACCTGCCAGGTGGCGCCCAGAAGGGTCCCAGTAGCAGGTGTGGGGCCCACATGTGCCATGAAGCAGGGGTGGGGCCCACATGTGGGACCCACCAGTGCCACGTCAGCAGAGGTAGGGCCCACTAGTGCCAC
Organism: Anethum foeniculum; assembly: GCA_003724115.2. NCBI lineage: Eukaryota > Viridiplantae > Streptophyta > Magnoliopsida > Apiales > Apiaceae > Anethum > Anethum foeniculum. Next base: position 11,329 of record PHNY01063434.1, read on the forward strand.
GTCAGCAGGTGCGGGGCCCACATGTGCCATGTCAGCAGATGTGGGACCCACAGGTGCCACGTCAGCACATGTGGGTCCCACCTGTGGCATGTTAGCAGATGTGGGATCCACAGGTGCCACGTCAGCATATGTGAGGCCCAACTGTTGCAACACATTTCTGAACCGAATGGCAACACTTTTTTGCAGGTACTGCAACACTTTTTATACGGTATTACACCATTTTTTATACAGTTTTTATACAGTATTGTAACATTTTTTTGCAGGTACTGCAACACTTTTGCAATGGAAAATTTTGAAATACAGAATCTATATATATAACTGCCTAGTACAACACAGTACTGTTTTCCCAATCAAAAATCATCCAACTAAAAACAATAACATCATAATAAACTGACTATGCAGTACCAAGTACCAAATATGCTGATGTTCAATACCACATAGTTAAGTACTTAATTGACGGCAACATAAGTAAGTTTAGAAACTACCACATCTGGTCACTGGACTACCATTTTCCGGAGCAAAAGTATTATATAAGCAGACATCTAATTAAGTACCAAAAGATCACAAAATATGTTGTGGTTTAGGCAATATCTGCCTAAGGGCTGGTCAATGAGTACCATTGTCGTAGTCACTAGAAATGGTCGCACAGAGATCTCCTACATTAATTTGCAAACTTGGATTTCCCTCGCTCAACTTTTTAAGAATCCAAGACAACTTCAAATCTACTTCTTCCTGGACATTCTTTTTGACCTCTTCTTGGACATCCTTTTTTACCTTGGCTTCAAATTCAACTTCAAGATTTCGCTTGATCTGAGTTGTCAACTCCTCGATGTATGTGTTTGTGGGAGCAGGGGTTGAAACATTAACAGACTTCACCTGTCGCCCAATAAGCCAAGAAGGGCCATGTGATTTACCATCAGTAACAAGATCTTCAATGTTACTACTGGCTTCCTCTCCAGCCAGTGCTTTTTCAATCTTTCCCTGAAAAATAAACCAAGATCAAGTTATAACATTAGATACTAGATTAAGTAATTGGTTTCCATTGGATTGACTAAAAAAGATCAGAAACTTACAAGTCTGTAGTTCATCACAGGAGTAGCGGACTTGTACTTGCGTCCGGGTTTTCGCTTGCGAGTTTGAAGAAAAACTACCGCATCTGATGGTTCAGGCTGGAAATATTTTGGATCATTGCACCAGTAAATCTAATCAGTCACAGTTCACATGTAAAATTTACATATGCAGCGTAAAATTTGATGGTAAATATAAAGTGCAAAAATATTAATAAAAGTTTATACCACAACATAGAAAAACACAACTATAACTAAATAATTAAACTTCATAAAACACGGATTAATTAGGAACAAAGGAATGTATTTGGTCCGAACTTGGGCATACAGGACCAGCAGTGTGTGTGTCCGTATACGATTGACGACTTTCAGCATTTTTCTTAGCCTTTTTCTGCAAAAATAAGAAAATAAAATCACTTTGTTATCTCGCATAAAATTCATACAGAGGATGGACAAGGACCACTTAATGTCATAAAAAATTCAAATTTCACCTGAACATCTTCATCCGCCCAATACATTAGTAGCACCCTGAATTCCTTATGTGGAATATCATCTGGTCTGTTGGCCAACCTCTCCTGGTCAGTATTATAAGCCAAATAATGATGCTTTTTAGTTCGACTTTTGCACCCCCTCCACGAATTACGTATTGACTGGATACAATACTTTTCCAATTCATCGGGAATAATATATCATTGCTTAAATTAAAATCAAACAAAGAAAATGAATTAATAAGTGATGGTAGTGATATGAGAATTTTTTATTTAATCAAAATTTAGACTAATTAATAGACTACCTTACCATAATTCCACAAAGAGTCTTCTTCAAGGTACTAGGAACATGAGCCCAATTTTTGTAAGTTAGGGATACACACCTCCTCAGTGTTCCCAAAAAACTACCAAGCTCAGCTCTACTTCCATTATCATCTGCTATGGNNNNGCTGACCTTGTATGGACTTTATCCATCCTAGTCTTTCCCCTTAGTCTTATAGGAGTTTTGGCTACAATTATAATGCACAGAAAATTCCAAGAAGAAGCACAGTTAAACAATATTATAAATCCAAGCGCATTTTACCTAACTAAATATTACGTATTTAGTGCTATTTTATAAAGAACAATGTTCGTGATTATATACCTGCAACATCTTCATTTTCAAAAAGTGGAAAGTCATCTTCAGGTTCAGCATTTCCAGCTTCTCCTTGATTTGTAGTGCCGCTTGCACTTGCACCACCATTTTCACTATCTTTCCTCTGGCACTTCCGCATATTAGTATAAGCAAGCATCGTTCCTGGTCCTTGTACTGATGGTAACTGAATGGCACATGGTGGTGCATTTTCTGTACGCACTGAATGATGTGCTTCCACATGTTCTGTCCACATGTATATCCCTCGCTAAATTTCGGAAGTTCTGCCCACATGTTCTCCTCGTCCTCTATAACTACAATTGCCTATAAGGATATTGCTCAGTAGACATAATAAAAATTATAAGTGATAGTTCCTAGTAAGTCATAAATTATTATGGTCATGTCTATAATAATTACATATATGAAAGATTAAAGGTACGAAAATGCATATGAAGATATGCAAAAATAGATTCCAAAATGTATTATAAATACTAATTATTATGGTCATGTCCATAATAATTTATATATCTGAAAGGTTAAGAGTACGAAAATGCATATAAAGATATGCTCACAGTTGATATTTCGCATTACAACCCCCCCCCCCCCTCACGAAGAATTTGCTGACAGCAGTCATTAATCCTAGACAGTTGTCTTAATCGACCTCATCACTAATTTCACATCCTACACGGTTACCTAAATCTATACATTATATGTTACCTAAATGAAAATTCAGGTGTGTATCAAGTCAATAAAATGATATAGACCAAAAAACAACTCCGATCAAATCAGAAAATCACTTAATCATCTTAGAGGACAACACAAAACAAATGAACACACAGTGGTCATGTCCATAATAAGATTACGGTATCTATACTGATACCAGAGCGCACACAGAGCACACCTTAAGCACATCATACAAAAATAGATTGCAAAATGTATTATAGATACTAATTATTATGGTCATGTCCATAATAA
>PHNY01063574.1:500-20422 GCA_003724115.2 Anethum foeniculum
AAAATAAATATATATATATATATATAGGATCCAAACGTTGCATTTTAATTAAACAAAGTAGTCAAATAAACAAGTTCAACATCCTAAATAGCCAAAGCCAAATACATAAATCAACATCCTTAATAATTAAAAGACTCCACATTAAACATAATAACTAAAGAAACTCAATCAACATCAATGATCATAGCTTCCATTTCTGACTCATCAAGAAAAAGACTAGCTATCTCAAGCTCTTCGGCACCATCAAGTGGATCAAATCGATCACGTCCAATATCTTACAACTTTGTCTCTCCTTTAATATATAGTTCACTCTTTCTAGAAAGTTGTCGAAGATTGGTGTGGATATAAACCAATTTTTCCACCCACGATGGTAGAATCTTATTCCTTTAACTGAATGAATAAAAGAATAAGTGCTCCAATTTCTTTCACAACAAGAAGAACAACATGTTTGTCCTAATATCTTCCAAGCTATTTTTTGAAGATTTGGAGCTGAAGCTGCATGAATAAGCCACCACATCTTAGGATCCTTGTTGCCTCTATCTTCAATAGAGTCAGCACATCCAAAGATATCCATCCGACCTGAAAATCGAGCAAGCTCCGCTTTCACGGCTTTTCTTGCCTCCCCATCCTGAAAATATCTCCTAATGCATTTGTTTCTTTCCATAGATAGCTCAACATCTTGATGGTCAGAATTGCGTGTTTTTCTTGTTGTGTATAAAAACAAAGTGAGAAATAAAATTAGTAAAGCTAAAGTGGTGAAGTTGTGAGTGTTACATAATATTTAAAAGTCGTAAGTTTACCTTGGATTGAGTGAATGAGCTAAGCAATGAAGTGGTGAAGAACACTTCGTCCATCTATCAATGAGAATGGCATAAACTACATGTCATCCCACATATCATATATCAAGTGAAGTAAACTTGTCCGTATCTGCAAAACAAACATTCCATATATAGGGGCTGTAAACTCAAGAATGTAATCAACCTGATCCCGCCACATTTCATCAAGAATTGCGGTCCTTATGTGGGAAGCTTTGGCTTGATCATACTCACGGTAAGTGCTCTACTTTTCATTAAGTACCAACCATTCTAGAGCACTTTTCAAAAGTTTAATTCTTTTGAGCATGATGATCACTGATGCAGAATCTTGTTTCAGTAACTCCAAGAAGCTTCAGAGGTCCAATATTGTTTAACATTGTCGAATACCATGTCGTGATTAAGAATGATTATTGCTCTGTCAACAACTTTTATAAACCAATGGCACTTAATGAAGGCATCCCTGTTAGACTCAATATGGCTAGTATCATATATATTCTTCAGTGCCAAATTAAGCATGTGCACTACACATGGAGTCCAGAAGATGTGAGGAAATTGAGCCTCAACAAGCATGCCTAATAAGAAATACATGGGCATCTGCAAGATAAATAGACTTACTAAACAAGATATATGAATATGCAAACAATGGACAAATTTAAGAACATATATCATTGTTATAGTACCCGCTACCTTGCAAACAAGAGCATTATCAGCATTGACTTGAACTACATTTTGAGGTCCCACTTGCATAATCATTTCCATGATTAAGTCTGCCGTGAAAAACTTATCTTTGACGTTTCTTTCACAATTAACTGCCCTAATGAACATAGGACCAAGCTTAGTGACCACCATAAAATTCATCAAAGGCCTTCTATGAGTATCACTGCACCCATCAGATACAATAGTCACACCTTTCTCCTTTTATGTTTTCTTGATGGGTTCCATCAATCTTTCAACAGGTATTCTCTCCTTTTGCAACAAAGTAGTGCGTAAAATATTACAAGTGGGAGGAACATAGCCAACAAGGTTGAACTCGGAAGTCATAGCGTATGACTTGATTTGATGAGTATTTCTAGCAAAATGAAAAGGCAAACAACCCGAATAAAAGCCTCTTACAATCTCACTATCTAATAGTGCTCTCATCTCCATTTTATATGCCTTGTTTATTAAATATTTGACTGTACCGCCCTCTTTTTTTATTATTAAATTTGCCTCCTCTCAATTCCTCCCAAAGCACTACAAGATTGAGTTTGACTTGAAGGAGGTAGTGGGATATCTATTGGCCTCCTTTCTTTGGCCTCCGCCAACTCCCTATGAAACTCCCTTAAATGTTTGCGACTGACTTTTGAACATACCGCAACCCCTTGCCCTTTATTCGCTAGCAAATGTGCTTTTACCCTTAAATAAGAACCCGTAAATTTATTTTTACAAAAATTGCATCTAATTTTTGCATTTCCTCCTATTCTCTTATTTTTGTAATTTTTGTAACATGCTCTTATAAAGTATCAACATCTCCCGTTTGTTGACTTAGAGAAGCTCCCTACTTGTAGCCGAATTTGTAGACAAATTTGATTCCATTAAAAAAAGAATTGAAAAAAAATAGTCAGTAGATTGTCACACAAAAAAAAAAGACAGTAATTAATGTCTAAAAATGAAATTTTAATTTTAAAAAAAATTGATTTGATTATAATATATAGTTTATTACAAATCATTGGCACATTAATAACAACCAATTAAATAAACTAGCAATTAAATAAATTCTTATAAAAACGAAGTGCAACAATTAATAATTCATATAAAAGTTAAACATAAAAGTTAAAGTGATACACACATATAAACACGACTATACATACAACACCAAAAGCACGGATTAAAGATGAGATCGACGAAGAAATACAAGGAATCGAAGAGGGAGATGAAGATGACCTACCGAACTAATGATGACGAAGGTCGATGAATGACGACAAATGGTTAACAGTGACGGGGACGAATCTTTCCGATGGCAACGAAGCCTTCTTTTTGCAGTCTCTCAATTAGGGCTCGTATGAAGTAATATCTCTCCATTGGCAAGTAAAGTCAGTGTTTTTTTGATTGAAAGTCAAACAAAAAATTACATATTTTGCCTTCCCGCACCCCCCATTATGATCTCTAGAATACGTGGACACGCCACGTTGGTGCACCCTATGCGTGTCTCTCCGTATCCCCGCGCACCCGCACTCTACACCCCATACGTATCTGGTGCGTAGTTCGTAAGAGGCGCACATCTGCTTCCTAGGTTTTGGAGTATCAAAAAAAAGACTTGGATGTCGGGCCATCACTGAATTAGATTTTAGACTGTGTTTGGACAGTGGGTGATATCTCGAATATCACTTAGTTATATGTCTGTGTGAGCGTGCACATGTGATTATCAATAAAATAATCCATTATGTTTACTTGTGGTGATTAAATGTCACGTAGCAGCCTACATATATACAATCACAAACGAGCGCGCGCGCACACATATATATATAACATATATACACATATATATAGTAGGCCACACACATATAGCAGGCCACTTACATTTTGCTTATGCTGATTTGCACATTACATGCTCTTTTGGGAGCACATATTCTCCAAACTAGGGTCCAACAAATTTCAAGACACATCATAATTATGATATAGAGAAATTTCAAAGACAGATACAACCTAGAAATAGTTGGGAGCACATTAGCCTTTCTTTCCCAAAATACTCGTCAATCAGTGTCAGGAATTTGGCACTAATTGCATGTGCCATTCCGTCAAAGATAGATCTTCTGTCCACTTCCATTCTTCCTTTGAGCAAATGGTAGTAAATGGATTTCAAGAAATTTTAAAAATTCTGGAGGAGAGTCGGATTGAACAATTTGAAATTTCCTTCCTCGATTTTCAGTCAATTATTGCATCTGTTCACAGTTTTTAAAACAAAAAGGTTAAGATTAATATATAATCATTATAACAAATATGAATCATCCATTTATAAGATTAAATAGAGATCATAATTTTTAGTATTTCGTTTAATATCCCAACAACATTATCGACTGACCTTATCTAGTGATAGCATGAACACAGTTTAGTTTCCTGATTCATTTTTTATTAAGATCACAAACATCAAATTTTGGTATTAGAGAACAATAGATACACAAGCATGTTCTACTTGCAAAGTACAGTAACATATTCAAACTAGTTCGTCACATCACTGGAACAAAATTAGAACCCAGATAGTGCATCTCGATATTTAACCAGTTTCGGATACATGACTCACTTTTTAATCAATTATTTTTTACTGATAAAGATATAAAGAATGAATTAAATGTATTCATCATCAACTTTCTATTTTATATCTTGGACTAGTATTCTTTACGTTAGCCCCAAAAAGGAGACCATTCCTAGGAAAGCTGGTGGACACTGAAGCATGTGTACCCTTTCTACATTCTATTTACACAATTAACCTTAATCCCATGTGGCCCACTAATTCTCAAACTTTATTCTGCCAACAGATTAAAATCCAAAAAAGGTATAACACAGACGGTAGTAATATTTCAACTATCAAAAAAATAATTTACTACTTGTGCACCAGAAGATCCGTTCTGCATATTTAAAAGAAACACAATGATTGCTTAAACACTCTTTGGTCACAAAAACTATGTAAAAAATCTTTAATTATTTATATTATATAGTGTAGATAATCAACAAAATTAGATAAAAGAATAAAATCTTGATAATGTTCGAATAGTACTAAATGACTCTTTACGTGCATAATGGAAGCTTAGTACGAACCCACTTAGCAACTACTCCCTCTGTCCCATTTTAACTGCTTTTGACTTTTTATCACGTAAAATGAGGTGTCAAAAAAATCGTACTTATACATAATTATTATTTTCAATATCAAATTAAAGCTTAGAATCTAAACTTTAATTTGATATAAAAATTAAAATTATTTTCAAAGTAATGACTAATTGCCATTTTCACTCTTCCCAAACAGAATGAAGCATGCTCTTTCCTAACATCAATTGTAAAAACCCCAAATTTTGAACTATTAACACAAAAATCAAGACAAACTAACTAAGAGAGAAATCTCAAAGTCAACATTTTAAACACAAATTCTTAAAACAAAAGTAGGAATCATAAATGAAATTAGGTTCAAATAATAGAGGCACAACTCCCAAAAGTTATTTAAACAAAGACTTGTACATTCACGTCGATAAAAATGAGAGTATTTAAGAAAAGTTTAAAACTAATGTATACTAAAGTACTTAGCTCTTTTGGACTAAATTGTGGTGAATTGTTGGGTCCTATATGCATTTGGTTGTGAGATTTGGATGTTATAAATGGTATCAAAGTTGTACTTAGTCGAAAGTTTAGAGCCAATGTCTAGATTCCATAGTGTGTTTGTGGGCTTGACGAAGACCTTGACGAGGTGTTTTTAACATCCCACATTGATAAGAATAAGAGTATTTGGGACAAAATTTACAATTGACATATAACAAAGTCGGTAGCTCTTTTGGACTGACCTAAGATGGGTTGTTATGTGTAGTATGCATTTGGTTGTGGGCTTTGAACGTTATATCAATATTCAGACTACGTAAAACCTCCAGACAAAATCCAGAAAAAGGACACTCACTTATCCACCAAAAGTGTCCCATTATGCATCCTAATGAATATTTTAGTTCCATATTAACTCCCACGAACATGATTTCTTAGTATACAAGTGATCCAAATGCAATGAAAAAATAAGAAGCTCAGGACTTTGTTATCATCACCAAGAATACCATAACTAACCTGTAGTTGCTAGCCTCAGAATCAATATTCATATTTCTATATTTAACTATCTTTTCAAAGATAACTATCTTTCCATATGATAAACAAAGTTCAGTATACGCGTCAGCACAAGATTCTTTGCTGCAAAAGAAAAATAGTAATAAAATAATATTGACATCTATTTGACTCCAATACAGAAAGATTTATGCAGGAAATTAATCAAGTAAAGAAAATCGAAGATTAGAATTATCATAATAATTAATAAAGTACCAATTAGCCAACTACCTTGTGAACGTATATCCATAATCTTAAGGTAAATGTATAAAATACAATCAAATTGAATTGCTATTATAAAATCAGTCTTCTTCATGAACAGAGTAATGACTTGATTATGCGAAACAGACATAGATATTGCTTTAAAAAGAAACAGCACCGACTCGAGATAAGGTAACACCTAGATAGCCACATAAGTATAATAAAAAGTAGATGTTTTTTTTTTTTTATAATAAAAAGTAGATGTTCTATAACACGAGTTTTATTAGATAAACAGTTCAATGAATCAATTAAAAAACATAGAATCGTATTGGGTTAAGAAAAAATATTGGGGACAATTGGTGAACCAAATTTTGTACATACGGAGTACAAGAATAACTGAATCAATAAGAATAACAAGTAAATGACACGGGGAAAAGAAGAGGAAAAACATTAGGGATTATTGAGGTAAAATACATGCTCAACAAAATAATTTTTTTTACTCACAGAAAAGGAGAAGATTAAAACCATCATTCCAAAGGGTGTCAAAATGACTAAAACAATATTTCTTACTAGCGGTTGAAATGATGTATGATTCTTTAGTGCAAAAGAAAAATGGTATTAAAATAATATTGAGATCTATTTGACTCCAATATAGAAAGATTTGTGCAGGAAATTAATCAAGTAATATCATTCAATTATTTAAATATGAATTTTGTAATGTTTCATTTGTGTAGCATATTTTATTGCATGATTTATTTAATTTATTTATAACATGAGTTTGAGGTGATTTCCATTATGTTAGTTACTTCAATTCATTTTTTTTGTTTAGTTTTTATACAACTTGATATCCTCGGGCTCACAACCCTGCTTTTGATACTAACGTGCTATCTATTCTTTCTAGTTTTAATGTATTGCTAATTTCCTGTTTTAAATTGCATAATATCCTCTCATTAATTGTTATCATTTAATAGTATGAGTTACCATTTTTAAATTTCTTGTTTTGAATTGCATAATTTGCTCTCAATAATTGTTATAATTTAATATTATGAGTTACTATTTTTCATTTGCATAAAATTCTCTTAATAATTGTTATCATTTAATAGTTTGAGTTACCATTTTAAAATTTCTTACTTTCATTTTATTGACTAGTATTAATTGCTACTTTTCTTATTTTATTTAGTTACTATTTCTTATTTTTTGATTTTAAGAACTGCCTTAATTATGTTTTAATGCTTAAAGCATGTTCTCTCTTTCTAGGCTATTTTTAAGGGTAACGGTTAGTATTTTATTTTAATTTTAGTGATGAGTTGTAGTTATCTTTTTGCTTGAATGACATCATTTAGTGTAATTTATTTTAATTTGGTAATTTGTACCTTTATGAGGTAATTTTGTACCATTGATGGTTGTTTTGTACCTTTAATAGGTACCACATAAAGTGGCTGTTCGTGAGAATAATTAGTTCTAATTCAGTCTAAGGACTAAATATTAATAAAGATTGTTGTCTAGAGATATTTGCAGTGGTTTGGAGACTTTTCTCGCTCATCTCATGTATTAGATAAGTTTCCTTTCATTTTTAGTTTCGGGGTGTTTTTCTCTTCGAACTTTAGGATTTTATTGTCTAAGTTTCCGGGGACATTTTCGCATGATCTTCGGTTAGATGATAAGCTTTATGGAACGAAAGAAACCCTTCCCTTTGCGGTATTGTACTTCGGTACAATTCAGTTTACGAGAAGGTATTTCTCCGACAAAAAAAAATATTTGAATTATCAAAATAATAAAGTACCAATTAGCCAACTATCTTGCAACGTATATCCATAATCTTAAGGTAAATGTATAACATATATTCAAATTGAATTGCTATTCTAAAATTAATCTTCTTCATGAATAAAGCAATGGATTTAAAAAGAAAGAGCATAACTCGAAATAAGGTAACACCTAGATAGCCACATAAGTATAATCAAAATTAGATGTTCTACAACATGATTGTTATTAGATGAACAATATCATGGATCAATTAGAAAACAAAAATCCGTATTGGGTTAAAGAAAAATCTTGGGGACAATTGATGAATCAAATTGTTTAAATACAAGTATAAGTGAATTAATGAACTAGCGATGGAAACTTAACTAATAGAAAAGTAAACGACACAAGGGGGAAAGAAGAGGAAACATATTAGGGATTATTCAAGTAAAATACATGCTGAACAAAATAATTTTTTTACTCACAAAAAAGAAGAAGATTAAAACGATCATTCCAAAGGGTGTCAGAAATGACTAAAACAATATTACTTACTAGTAGTTTAAGTGAGGTATACACAGGGCTTCAACTCTGAGTTAAGGCTTTGGCCCTCTCGGAAGAAGATGGTGTAGTACTTTAGACATAAATGTAACAAACAGTAAATAAGTTATTATTCCTTTATTTTTAGTTATCTTGTTAAAGATCTTGTCTTCCTTTCAATAAGTTCCCAATTTATTTGGGTTTTGTTAGTCTCTCCTTGTGAGAGTTTTGGTTCCCAATTTATCTGGGTTTTGTTAGTCTCTCCTTGTGAGAGTTTTGATTTTGTTTTTGCTGTGTTTTGGTGTTTTTTATAGCCAAAGTTATAGATCGGCTGATTTTCATGGATTTGATTTAAGGATGAAGGTTATTATAGGATCGCATCTATGGTCGATTGTTCAGAACAATCAGAATACAGTTAATACGTCAATTTTTGGCATCAAGGAAGCTACAGGGCGCTTTCTTACGGAGTGGAGGAAGGCTCAAGGACAACAAAGGGCAACATGGATGAAGGTTATTATGGGATCGCATCTATGGTCGATTGTTCAGAACAGTCGGATAAAAACAAGTACATACATTCAAATCATCTTCAAATTCAAATCACTTGGTTGCCTCACCGACAAAGAAGGATTCAATAGCCGATTTTTTTAACACAATTGCGTCAGATTGTGTTGATCTTTTTAAGCACTTTAATAATGTACTAGTAGAGTATGTTCATAGGTCTGCGAATGTTGTAGCCCATACGTTAGTAAGAGTTACTCATTCTATGCCAGACATTTAGGAGTAGTTTAATGTTGCTTCGAATATTATTTCTGATGTACTGATGATTGATTCGATTTAATATAAGTATGTACTTTTGTTTCAAAAAAAATGTAACAAACAATAAATGGTATAATGTTAAAAAAATAGAAGGAAAAAATGACATTGATACTTTAATATAGTTTTTGGCAATGTTTTCAAAAGTACTAATTTAATTGTATAATAAAGTAACATATTTTGTGCTAAAGAACTTTAGAGGAAAGCTTCAAGTAAAAAAGGTGATTCAACTTAAGCACATTTTTATGAGGAAACAATTACAAATTCAACTATCATATGAAGATCACAGTTTTGAGGATTAATATGGAGATGATTAACATGTATGAAGATGATTAGAAAGCAAGTATATTTAGGGCTTTAAAGGAACCAAGTCATGACAAGTTTTGTAGTCAAACAAAAAGTGATTTTCAAGGCCAGATCATTAATAAACACGCGAGCTTGATCACGAACATTTTGAATGGAGCCGAACCCGAATTACATTCAACACGAGTTGCATGCTCATTATCTAACATCATTATTTCACATCTAATCAACCAAATCCAGTTTTTAAAATAAATAACGTGATCAATAGTTCCATACATAAATCATATTTTAAAATCACACGACTTATAAGAAAATCATTATTCAATTTTTTTATACTGTTAATATCAAGTTATAAACATATTCAATCTGAATACCCATAAGAATCTATCTTTTATTTTCTAATTTTAGTTACTTTTTATAATTTATATGTATGTAATTAAAATTTGAAAAGCTATTTCTTGTAACAAGAATATCAAATAAAATTTTGTATTCACCATCACAAAAATATAACAACTTTACCCCTAACATCCAAGTCATAATAAATCTCGTATATTAATTATATAGAGGATAGAATTTATCGTTCAATATCCATAATATTAATTAAAATGATTGTGATTGAGGTTTATTTAAAATATTTAAATATCTTAATATTATTATTTACATCCTTACTATTTTATATTAAAATAAATGAACAGAGCACCTTTTAACGAGTTCAAGCCAGGTCCGAACTACACGAGTCGAGTTCAAGTCGAACATGTATATAACTGGACTCGAGCTCAGTTACTTATCGAACATATATTTATGTTCATAAACAAGTCGAACTGAAGTTTTGTTCACGAAGTTCGTTTTCACTTTTAACTATATTAATATAAAGAGACACACCAGTTTTGAGGATTTGTAGGCTTTGTGATGAAGAATTCAAGTAAACATATATAAAAGAGAGTTTTTGTATCCAACCAAGTTCATTTTATTCTTTGTTTTTATTCCATAAATTGATATTTTGGATTTTTGTTATACATCAATTTGTGGCTAAGTAAATGGAATATAAATGTATGGAATAAATAGGAGCCATGAATTTTAATTGACTAGTCAAAAGAAAATCAAAAAGACCAAACAAAATTAACATCTTGTCGAGATGTCTTGAAAAAAAAACTTGATCAAACACTTGAGTATTCCATCTTTTATGTCCCATACTTGTAATAAGATAGATTAATGCAAAACTACAACCTCCAAAAGAAACAAATACAATAAAGGCATCGTTGTCCACCACGAAAATATTAACTAAATAATGAAAGGGAGAAACTTGCGAGTTTAGAGATCTAGCAAGGAGTCTACTGGTCTTTGAAACAGATTTTAATTTACTAATTATCCCTCACCAAAAATATGAATGGAGCTACGAGAAGGTCATTTCACTTTAAAAAATGTGTATTAGATTGATATCATTGTATTGTTGGTGCATATGGATTTAAGAATTATTACATACAATTAGTAAGGTTGGGTTATACACCAGTCCTTTTTTGTAATGGGTCAAGATTACTAAACAAACCAAGCCACAAGCAGCCAAAAACTTGAGGTTAAACATGCGGATTTGGTGCTTACATTTACGATCTTACATGTAATAAGGACTTTAGCCTCATATACATCCTACTTATCATGTGATGTCTACCAATTAAACAGAGCACAAAAGTAAAGAAAACCTATTGTCCTTCAAAAAAAATTATATAACTTCGGCTATTTTATATATAACTTGTTTGTCTTCTTGGTCTAGTACCGTAAAATACTAGTCCAACCATTTTTACCTTTAACAGGATTAAAAGTTGTAGCATTAGTTAGATAGACTTAGATAGACTTTGTAGTGAGGGCGGGTGAAATGAGGTGATCCTTGTTCTAAGACCCAATGCAAACGGGGAGTTGGTTGTCTTAGCACCATGAAGAAAATGAAAGATCCAAGATCTAAGATCTAAGATCCAAGATCTAAGATCCAAGATCGGAAAAGTTAGTTTAACATAAATTATGCTAGGGATTACATAGTTTTGAGGAGGTAGCGGGGAGTTATGCCTCAAGATAAACTGATAAGGGTTTGCTATGGTATTTTGAGGAATTAACTTGTAGTAAAGGTCCAAGATAAATACGTGGTGTTGTAAAGGCTTCTCCACCTACATGAGGATTTACTTTATAGTAGAGAAAATCTCGAGTACAGGGAGGAGCTCAGTGACTAGAGTAGGGGTGAGCGGATCCATTAGGGCTTGCGCCATCATGAACCAGGATAAAATCTCTTGTGTTGTGCTCTCTTTCCTTTCTCTTTATATTTCTGCACTCGACTTACTTGTTTACAAGTAACAAATTTTTAAAAGAAGAAATAAAATTTTAAAATGACATGATCTAAATTTTTAAAAGATAATAAGCAATTCAATCCCTCCTTCTAGCTTATTAACCCATCTTTTGGCACCTAACAATATCATATGCCTTAAAAACACTTACGAAACTGGGATAAAATATAAATAGATAATCATACTCTATTTCACATAAATGCACAGAAGGCACATAATATATAAAATTTAAGGCTGTTAAATTCTCCTCCTCAAAGGGTTCTGTCCTCAGAATCAAGCCTAAGTAAATAAATGAGGATAATTTTCGAGCATTTCACTCTCAAGCTCCCAAGTTGACTCTTCAACCCATGAATTCCTTCAAAGAACTCTTATTAAGACTACTGTCTTATTTCTATGCATTTCTCTCTTCGATCTAGAATTTATATTGGACGCTCTACATAAGACATATTAGGCTGAATCTCTTGTATGACTCGAATTAGGGATTATAACGCTTAAGTACTAACACACAATATAATATGAATGTGGTGTAGGTGAAGTGACAAGCTCATCTCATACGCAACTTCTCACACCATCGAAATCTCGTATAACTTCCACATACAAAACCTCATAGAGTGGTGCTCTTACTTTCGACATACACTTCTATTGAATGTAAGGAATATGAAATTCAAGACTATACTTCGCACCCAAAATTTGATTTGAAACTTTTTGATGAAACTCATTGCTATGGAACAGTTGGTGGAAAAATGAACATCAATGAAGGAAGAAAGGATGGAAAATAATTTTGATAGGACTGAGAACAACCATATTGGTACGTAAGATGACCAGTCTTAGTACAATATGGCTGACAACAAATAATAGGTGTCATCCCACATACTTTTTGTTACAAAGAGAATCAATCACACAATATGCATCGTTTGTCTCAATCGGATGTCAAAAGTTTTGAGGAAATAAAGGATGTTGAAACAAAATTAGTAGTATAAAATAGATTTATACTACTTTTAGAAATCATTTAGAATTTGCTTTTTTGAATGATAGAAAAGAATTTTATCATTGGCTGATCCTTACAGGTTACTCATACATTTCGGGAGCGTTGTAGGTTACTCATACATTTCGGGAGCGAATTCTTTGTTCATGACAATATAAATCTTTGCCACTAGAAACTTCATTTCTTTGCATCAATTGTAGTTGTTTCTCAAAGTGAATATCCGACACATTATAATCTTCTTACTTAATTCATACTCAAAACTTCTTAATCTACTTTCACACAAAGCTCCATAAGGTGACATACGTATACACGCCTAATAGGTATTATTGTGAAAGGATTGTATCAATGGTAAGTCTAACTCATATTCATTTTGGTGCCTAAACACTATTCGAACTTCCTTTAAAATCTTGAATTAAATCCGGGATCTCGATTAGTTACAATAAATAATGTATCCCCATGTTACATTACTATCTGGTCCAAATACAGCTGAACCAGTTAGTCGAGTAAAAACCTTTTATTAATCGAAAGAAAATTTGCCTAACTAGTAGATCTATTTATAATTATCGAAATTGCATTATGATTAGCTCTTGTCCTTGACAACCTTACCATAAAATCCATTACGGGACATTCCCTTTTTCATTTTGGGATGTCCCATGGTTGGAGTAATCAATAGGCCTCCGACATTCTATTTTAACTCTTTGGAAAGGTATAACATTTACTTACCCACTTCGCAACTTCCTTTTTCATGTTTGGACACCAAAAATAATCCTTTGAGTCTTTGTACATCTTGGTATTTTCGGGATATATAGAATGGCTTAAATTTTGTGCATTGTGTAAAATCTCATTTTTCAACTTGTGACATTAGAAATCCAAATACGAGAGGAAAATCTTAAAATTCATTTATCATCTTTTTGACTCCTTGTTTTATTGGTAGTCAAATTGTCCTTTTTATGAAGCATCACTTGCTCTTGACACCTTCTAATCTTCTCCTACAACTCTAGTTGGAAAGTCATTGCATAAACCATATTATCAGCTAAATTTGGTATATGTACATCTATCTCCAACTTCTTAAATTCCTTAACCAACTCTTCCATTCTCATCAACATAATCAGTCTTTACTTTTGACTTGAAGCATTTTCCACAATATTCGCCTTTCCCCGATGGTAGCTGATGGTACAATTATAGTCCTCAATCAATTCTAACTATCGTCTTTGTCTCATATTAAGCTTTTTTTGGGTAAAGATTGTTAAGTATACAAGAACGAAAAGCAAACCCAAAGCTAATAAACAAGAACAAGAAAATAAACGATAATCACATTAAACAAATATTTTCGTGGTTCGGGAATTTCTACTTCACAAACCGCACTAATTTTGTATTGATCTCTCACAATTGTTGTGTTATGATTTTACAATTACATGAGAGTATATATAAGAGAAGAAACTGGTCCTAACTCAAATTATAGTCCAAATATGAAAAGTAGACTAATTCAAATACTAGTATGAATCTGAAAAGTCTGTTTTTATGGGTTTAATTAACAGCCTCCGCAAAACCTAACAATCTCCCAATTGGAGTCTGGTCACATCTTCACTTACACTTGTAAATCTAGTGAAACCAAATACTTCAATCAATAACTCTAACTAGTGCAACGCCTTCTCATCAATCAATTCTGAAGGCCAGTTGAAGCTACACTCTAACTAGTTTGCCTGTTTCTTGCCAAACTCCTCAAGAAAATTCTTCAACCAAATCATCTCCTTGCCAGCTTTGGAGATGCCATTTATTCTGCTTCTATGGTTGAAAGAACAACAAACTTTTGAAATCGAGATATCCAACTAACTGCGGTACCACCCCAAGTGAAAATATAACCCATTGTACTTTTTTTTTTATCCAAACATCCGCCCAAATCTGCATCAAAGAACCCTTCTTAGATAAAATCTTTCTTATTGAAACATAGTGCAACCTTGGATGTGCCTTTCAAGTAGCGTAATAACCACTTCACTGCTACCCAACTCTCTCTTCCTGGATTAGACATAAATCTGCTAACAACTCCCACTACATGAGCAATATCTGGCCATGTACACACTATTGTATACATTAAACTGCCAACTGCAGACGCATACGGAACTTTAGCCATATCCTTCTTGCCTTTTTCATTTTAGGTGACTGCTTCTTCGTGAGATTAAAGTAAGTTGCTAACGGTGTACTTCTGGTCTTCGCATCCTGCACACTGAATTTTTGTAATAATTTCTCAATATACTTCACTTGAGATAATTTCAAAGTACCTTATATCTATCCCTTATAATTCTCATACCAAGTATCCATTTTGCTGCAACTATATCCTTCATCTCAAACTCTTCCGACATCTGTCTCTTTAACTTGTTGATTTCCCTCATGTTTGATCCTGCTATCAACATGTCATTAACATACAACAACAATATGATATAAGATGAATCAAACTTTTTAAAGTAACAACTATTATCCACGACACTCCTCGTGTACCTATTCTACATCATAAAGCTGTCAAAGTTCAATTACCATTATCTTGGTTCTTGCTTCAAACCATATAAGCTTTTTATGCGCTTGCAAATAAGGTTTTCTTTCCTATCTACCTAAAATACCTCAGGCTGAACCATTTAGATGTCTTCATCAAGATCACCATGTAAGAACGCAGTCTTAAAATCTAGTTGCTCTAGATGTAATTTCTCTACAGCCACAATACTTAGCACAATTCTAACTGTAGTCATCTTAACAATAGGAGAAAATATATCAGTATAGTCAATACCCTTTTTCTAGTTGATGACCCTTGACTACTAATGTCGCCTTGTATCTCTTGCTGCCATCATGTTCTTCATTGATCCGGAACACCCACTTATTCTGTAAAGCCTTCTTTCCCGCTGGAAACTCTGTTGAAGACGAAGTTTCATTTTTTCTTAAGAGAACTCATCTCCTCTTCCATGGATAATTTCCATGAACGGAATCATCCACCTTAACTGCTTCTGAAAAACACTGAGGCTCTCTGTCCTCGGTCAATAACATATAATATGCTGAAGGAGAAAATCTTTATGGTGGTCTCACAATTCTGCCAGATCTTCTCACCTCAGTATGTGGAGTAACAGGAACCGTGTCATCACCATTCTCCGAACTACCATTATTTCTTGCAAGATCTTTTTCTATAATATCTTCAAGCATTGCTTTATCTTTCTCAGCTTGTTCCTTTGTAATATCAGAATCAACTGCAAGCTTGTGCTTATACATTACATTCTCATTAAAAGTAACATCTATACCTTTGACGACTTTCTTCGTCAGTTCATCCCAGAAATGATAACCCATATCATCTGAGCCATAACCAATGAAGATACACTTCTTTGCTTTAGGATCAAGCTTGTCCCTGTCAGAATCTTTAACACGGACATAAGAAACACAACCAAAATCTTGCAAGTGTGAAAGATTTAACTCCTTTTCCGGAATCTTAAACCCAAGAGGAGTTGAAGGTCCTCCATTTATGAGATACGCTGCTGTACTAACTACATCTGCCCAAAATTTCTTTGGAAAGCGTGCATGTAATCTCATACTCTTGGCCCTGTTATTCAAGGTTCTATTCATGCGCTCCGCAACACCATTCTGCTTTGGTGTCTCTGGAATAGTTTTAATCATTCTAATCCCATATTCTGCACAATAACTTTTAAACTCATCACTACTGTATTCACTACCATTATCTGACATCAAACTCTTCATCTTCAAATTGGTTTAATTTTCAACTTTAGTCTTCCACTTCTTGAAATTAGAAAACACATCTGATTTATTCTTCAAAAAATAAACCAAATACCTTTCTAGTGGAATCATCAATGAAAGTGATATTGTAGCGAGATACTCCCAATGACGCAACTGTTGTTGGACCATATACATCTATATGAACTAGCTCTAACTTCTCAGCCTTGGGGGTCCTCCCTGATTTTGCAAAAGTAACTCGTTTCTACTTTCCAACAAAACATGGCTCACAGAATCCAACTTCCATATTCTTCAATTATGGAATCTTCCGCTTTGAAGTTAATAGCTTCACACCCTTTTCACTTATATGACCAAGCCTTTGGAGCCACAAAGCTGAAGACGCATCTCATCAGTAACTGTATTTGCTTCATAGCTAGATTGTTCAACAATGTACAAAGTCCCCCTTTTCTCTTCACGAGCAAAAATAAGATTCCCCTCTATAATCTTCCACAGTCCGTTTCCAAAAGTAACTCGATACCCTTACTTATCTAACTGACCCACAAATAGTAACATCTTCTTAAGTCCAGCTAGTCTCTAAAGAGGTTTTGAAATTAATATCAACCATGCCCGCTATATCCAAATTCTCATCATCAACAAGACGGACTTTACCAAAATTTCCAACTCTGAAATTTGACATCAAATCCTTGCAAGGGGTAGCATGGAATGATGCACCAAAATCCATAACCCACGATTCAATTGAAGATTCAACACAACAAACCAAAGCATCGTCATCCACGACTTTTTCAACTACATTAGCTGAATTATCCTCTTTATTCTTTCCTTTAGGAGCTGTGGGAGCCGTATACTGATTCCTGAAATGACCGTTCTTTTGAAAATTCCAACAAACAATATGCTTACGATCTTTGGATTGTCTTCTCTTCACTGACCTTGATATGTTACACCCCTTATTCAACCCCCGTCAGACTTTCTGCCTCTACTATTAATACTCAACAAGGAACCTAACGGCTCTCTTGAGTTTCTCTTACAAACATCTTCACCGAGAATCGAATCTCGAACTCCATGAAAAGTCATCTTATAGCTCTAAGATGAATTGCTTATAGACGTGACAAATCCTGACCAACTATCAGGTAACGAGGATACCAATAACAACTCTTGTACCTAATCATCAAATTTAATATCCACCAATGCCAATCTTGATAGTATAGAATTAATTCATTCACATAATCAGCAATACAATCACCTTCATTCATTCTCATGGCAAATAACAAGCGAATCAAATATACCTTATTTGAAGCAGACGGTTTCTCATACATATATGATAACGCCTTGACCAATCAATAACTTGTTATTTCCTTGACAATATTGTAAACAATGTTCTTCATTAAAGTCAATCTGACAACACCAGAGCCTGCCTATCCAATAGCTTCCTTGGATCTACACGAGAAAGAATCACTATTTCAGAATCATTCTAATCACTTCGACATTCACCCTGAAAGTCTTATTCTATTCTATCCCAATCGAAGATCGTAAATAACTTCTATGTATACTATAATACCACGTATAGCATATAAGTCATATAGCACATAACACATAGTTAATTAACTTCTAAATCCTTGACCTTAAATTTCAAATTTTGATTTTAGAAAATATTTTTAACTTTTGAAATTGAATTTTAATAATTAAAACTCTGTTGCAAAGTAATTGACCAGTTATAAAAAAAATAGAAATGTAGATTTGTAAAATAATTTATAGTTTCGCTTTATAGTTAAAGTAGTTAGTTTAGGTTAAATTAATTATAGTCGATTAACTGCGCACTAACTGACTACTAAACTTAACTTTATACTAACAAAGTCAAACTACAACTCGAAACTAAACAAGGTTGAAAAATGTTTAGTAAAACAATATAAGCTATAGAGGATCCATTAGTTACTAGCACATATATTTAAGTACAAGTGATAGCTAACCAAATTGCATCAGAATCACTTAAGTTTCCAACGAAATTCCGACAGCATCTCCCCTGTACCACAACCAGTCGGTCACAAGCCGACCCCAAACCATCAGCATACTTATACACATACTATAATCATAATAATCAATTCAAATAAGTCTTTAATCATGTCTCAAGTAAGCACATAATAGCACGTATCGCCATAAAACACACATTTACTAACACATTTTGCAGATAACCAGTCAATGCACATAAATGTAATTCAAGTAACTTACCAAAGGTACTAGCACAAATCTGAAATTTTACAAATTAAAGAGCACATGCCAAACCACTAACCAAACAATGTCAAAATAGAAAAAACCATTTAAATTCAACCTTCAAGTATATAGCCTCATTTACTATATTACCCCTAAAATTGACTTTTAATAATCTGAAAATTATAAATATTTAGCACACAGCTTAAAGTTCGGATTATAATTACCAAAATTATCAAGTCTTGCGCAACTAAATCCATTTGACTATAATCCTAAAAAAATTCAAACCAAAAGGTTCTCAATTTCGACCAGAACTCATTTTCAAATTCTAAAAATTACAAAAGCTATCTTATCAATCCTATTTATCACTAAACCAATTATCCAAAATCTCAAACAAATATCAACCCCATCTCTATTTTATTTTAAATTATAAAACTTGAACCATTATGCATAAAACCAAACTAAAGATTCAAGAATTTGGACAAAATTTAAGTATAACTAACATATGACCAACTTATAATCTACATCTTACCACAAGAATCACATACAAAAATTTAAACAACAAATCGAACCCTATTTAAAAAAAATTCAAACTAATAATAAAAAGAAATAAACATACAATGAAATACCGTGACATGCAATACACAATACGAATTCTTATACTAAAACTCAAGAACAAATAGACAGGCTCTCAAATTGATCATAGCATGTGGTGGTCGATGCTTGGTGATGCCCAAATGGGGTCTTTCACTAAGTTTTTTGAACTCAAAATTCCATGTACTATTTAAACTTAATCACCCTTCAAGTTCACCTCAAGAAATTTAAATGTTATTTGATAAACTTAAAAGAGGGTTTCTAAAACCAATAACAAATACTTATATGCAAGCTATGAGGCTATGAGGTGATTGAGCTTGGAAAAAGAAAGAAGTTTAATGGTGAGATTTTGAGATTTAGAGATGTTTTGATCTTTGCCGGTAAGAGAGAGAATAAAAGTTTAGAGAGAGAGAAATGAGAGAGGGGTGGGGATAAAAGGAGGTGGGAAATTAAGGGGTTAGAAGATCAGGTGCAATTTTCATCTTTTATCTCTCTCATGAGAGTCAGCCGCCTGATCTCCCTTTAACCCTAGCCGTCCCATCTTCTTCACCCCTTCTACCCATATTCATCTCCATCTCCATCCCCTTTCTTCATCCATTCTCTTGTGTTTCTTTAAGTTGTTTTATCTTTTTTCTCAATAAAATCCAGTTTAGATCCATAAACTCTGAAAAACTCAGATCTAAATCAACGAAACTTTTGGGTTTTCTTCTTCTTCTTCGGATTCAAGCGGGGCTTTTTGGATTCGAGGGTGGACGGGTTATCTCTTATTGTGGTTACATTGTGCAGATCTAAAGTTTTACTTTGTATTTCAATTTGCATTTTTGAGATTGTAATTTTAGTTTGATT
>PHNY01063656.1:8426-24303 GCA_003724115.2 Anethum foeniculum
ATAATCTAACTACTTATCAAAAATATTATTATTCTTATTACACACTTTGCTTATTAATTTTTTCTAAACTTTTGTAACTTATTTAAATCTTTAAGATTAATATGATATTTTTTAATTTTTCTCAAGATAATAATTTATAATTATTTAACATTTACTATTTTTCAGCCTTTCTTTCATTTGTATATTTTTTTTGAGAAAAAAATACATTCAAACAAGAACTATACATATACATGCATCAAAAAATGTGCCCCTAAAAATTTTAGGGCCCTGTTCCATCGAACACATTGCACACCCTCAGGCACGGCTCTGTTCATCATCGTCATATCAACTTCGAATTTATTTTGGAAAATGCTCGGCACGCTTAAATTTTTTAGCAAAATAAGGTGTTAACTAACCCAATTAAGTAAAAAATAACCGCTTCTCTCTCTCTCTCCTCCTTTCGTTCGTAAGATTTTGAGAGTCGACTCCCGTTCTATGATAAGGAATTAATATTCCTTTTAGTTTTATATTTCTTAATAAGATAGATAATAGCAATAATAATAGAATATTCCTTTTAGTTTTGTATTCAAAAGTTAGTTAGGAATTCTGTTAAAGGAAAAGGCGGGAACTTGTGATGTATATGTAGAGAAACAAGCAGCTGTATCATTTTAGCTTATGAAATGAATCTTTAATCTCTCTCTTTCTCTCTCTCTCTCTCTCTCTCTCTCTATATATCGCTCTCTTTCTTTACATTTCTATATCTTCTTTTCCATTATTTCCTTTTATCTTCTATTATCAAGAATCCTGTATCAATGGTATCAAAGAAATTCGGTCCTAATTTCTTCATAATTCCTAAAATTTTGGCGCCCAATACTCGGAGGAAAGCAGTAACAATGGCGACTCTTGAATATCAAGTTCGTGATCATCTTAAAAGTGTGGAAAAACGTCTTGAAGATCAAGAAATACAATATGATGGCAAGATTGATGAGCTTATCAAGATAATTCGTGACATGAAAGAGACGCACACAAGTCATTCTACGGATGTTCCCAGAAGCAACTCTACAAATAATGGAGACAATTCGAGTCCTCGAATTGAAAATGGAATTCACACAGGAGGTAATTCTCTAACTAGACCTTTAGGATTTACTCCTAAAATAGAATTTCCAAAGTTTAATGGATCTGGGGTAAGATCATGGGTTAAGAAAGCTGTTAAGTATTTTATATTGTGTAAAATTGCTGATGATCAGAAAGTTGACTTGGCTTCATTATATATGATTGGTAAGGCTGAAGTATGGGTGTCAAATTATCTCTCTATTCGTAAGCAAGTAGAGTGGAGTGAATTTGTTATTGATTTGAGTGCAAGATTCAAGGATGATTTAGCTTCTAATGTGGTAGAAAAGTTTAATAGGCTTCAACAAGATAGTACTATTGAAAACTACATTGATGAGTTTGATAACCTGAGATCTTTAATGGAGCAATGTAATCATGTCTTACCTGATGCATATGTGTTAGAAAGCTTTGTGGGGGGATTAAAATCAGCTGTTAAACCTTTTGTTAAGGCATTTAATCCTACTAATGTCACTGAAGCCATCAAGTATGCTAGATTACAAGAAGAGGCTCTTATGTTGAATAATCAGAAAAATAATCTTGGGATTCAGAATTATGAAAAAGCAAATCAAGGTTTCACCAGTTCAGTTAATACTAAGACATATTCACCACTGTCTAGTCATCCAAATGCTAGTAAACCTCCATTATTACCTACACATGTAAGCAAACCAGTAGCATCTGGTGTGACAAAAGAAGGGAATATGCAGCCATTTAAGTTCATTCCTGCTGAAATAAGGGCTGATAAGATAGCAAAAGGGCTTTGCTATTATTGTGACCAAAAGTATGAAAGGGGTCACAAATGTGCTTTCAGGGAAAATCAACTTTTTACAGTTGAAATTCCAAGTTGTGATCATGTCAGTAGAAAAGTTGAAGAAGTGGATTTTGAAGAAGAATTGGATGTAGTTGAGCCTTTGATTTCAGTAAATGCTTTAGCTGGAAGTCATAACTATTCAACTATGAGAATTCAAGGCAGAGTGAAGGGTATGCCTATATATGTCTTAGTTGACTCTGGAAGTACCCATAATTTTCTGGATATAAATAAAGCTAAAGAGCTAGGGTGTAAAATTGAAGAGATTCAGGAGCAAACAGTCATTGTTGCTGATGGAAATCATATAACTTGTAAACATGTGGTAAAGGGATTTAATTGGAAATTTAATGAACATGAGTTCAGGGCTGACATGTTGTTAATTTCTTTGGGAAGTTGTGATATGGTATTAAGAGTACAATGGTTAAGTACTTTAGGCAGTATCAGATGGGATTTCAAGGCATCATTGATGGAATTTGTAGTCAATGATCAGGTGGTTAGGTTATGTGGAATGGGAGAAAATAAATTGAAGGTTGTTAAAGGAGTACCTTCACTGAAATGTATGAAGGGAGCTGCTCAATTGTGTGTATTACAGATTACACAAGTTCCT
Organism: Anethum foeniculum; assembly: GCA_003724115.2. NCBI lineage: Eukaryota > Viridiplantae > Streptophyta > Magnoliopsida > Apiales > Apiaceae > Anethum > Anethum foeniculum. Next base: position 10,928 of record PHNY01063656.1, read on the forward strand.
AAACAGGAACAATTAGAGCCACAGAAAACTGATGCTGAGTTGTTTGAACAGAATATGAGGGCAAATGATCCTGAGTTGGTTGAACTTAAGGAGAAATATTCAGATATTTTTAAAGAGCCAACACAGTTGCCACCAGTTAGGGGTATATCTGATCATAAAATTCCCTTACAGAGTGGAACTAATCCAGTATCTATTAGGCCATACAGATATCCATTGAAACAAAGGGATGTTATAGAGCAAATAACTGATGAAATGTTGGATAAGGGAATCATTCAAAACAGTGCAAGTCCATTTGCATCTCATGTAGTATTAGTTGGCAAGAAAGATGGTTCTTGGAGATTTTGTGTTGACTACAGAGAATTAAATAAGAAAACAGTTAAGGACAAATTTCCTATACTAGTGGTGGATGAACTAATTGATGAACTGGCAGGAGCAACTGTATTCAGCAAATTAGATTTAAGGGCTGGTTATCATCAACTAAGAATGGATAAGGAAGATGTTTTCAAGACTGCTTTTAAAACACATAGTGGGCATTATGAATTTCTGGTGATGCCATTTCGCCTTACCAATACACCTGCATCTTTTCAGGGCTGGATGAATGTTGTTTTCAAACCATTTCTGAGGAAATATGTTTTAGTATTTTTTGATGATATCCTCATATACAGTAGGACTAAAGCTGATCACTGGTTACATTTGTCTCAAGTGTTTGCTCTTATGAAATCAAATATGCTATTTGCAAAAGAAAGCAAGTGCAGTTTTGTGATGGATAAAGTTGAATACCTGGGGCATTTCTTGTCAGCAAAAGGGGTGAAAACTGATCCTAAGAAGATTCAAGCCATAGCAGATTGGCCTGTACCTAGAGGAGTAAAAGAATTAAGAAGTTTTTTGGGTTTAGCTGGTTATTACAGGAAATTTATTAGGAATTATGCCATAATTAGCAAGTCTTTGACAGATCTGTTGAAGCAAGGGGCTTTTAAGTGGAATGATGCAGCTCAGGTTGCTTTTGATACACTCAAAACAGCTTTGAGTACAACACCTGTATTAGCATTACCAGATTTCAGTCAGGTTTTTATTGTAGAAACTGATGCTTCACAAAAAGGGATTGGATCTGTATTAATGCAAAATAATCACCCCTTGGCTTTTATCAGTAAAACTCTGGGCCCTAGAGGGAGAAGTTGTCTGTCTATGAAAAGGAGTTATTGGCCATAGTATGTGAAGTTCAGAAGTGGGAACAGTATCTTACTAATAATCATTTTATCATCAAAACTGATCAGAAAAGCTTAAAGTGGTTATTGCAGCAGAGAATCTCTACACCATTTCAGCATTTTTGGCTTCCAAATTGATGGGATTTGATTATGAAATACAGTATAAAGGGGGCACTGAAAATGTAGTGGCTGATGCCCTTTCTAGAATTCAGGGTTCTGAAGTATTGTGTTTGGCTTTGTCTATAGTCAATTCTGATTTATTAACAAAAATTTAGGCTAGCTACAATCTGGATTCTCAAATATCTGCAGCAGTTAGTCAATTACAGCAGGGTGGAAGTCATGATCATTATCAGTTGAAGCATGGATCACTTAGGAAGAAAGGAAGAATTATTATAGGCCTTGATGCTGAACTCAAAAAGTTGATTATGCAGTGGCATCATTCTTCTCCAGAAGAGGGACATGGGGGCAGGGAGTTAACTAACAAAAAGATCAAGGCATTGTTCTATTGGACTGGTATGACTAATGAAATTAGATTTTTTGTTAGACAGTGCACCATTTGTCAAGCAGCTAAATATGATACAAGTGCAAATCCTGGTTTACTTCAGCCATTACCAGTCCCTGAGATGGTGTAGGTTGATATATCTATAGACTTTATTACTGGATTACCTAAATCCAATAATAAGAAGGTAATTTTTGTAGTTGTGGACAGGCTTAGCAAGTATGCACATTTTATAGCCTTGTCACATCCATTTTCTGCAGTCCAAGTAGCTCAAGCATATCTTGATTATATTTTTAAGCTCCATGGTTGGCCTAGATCAACTGTAAGTGATAGAGATGCTATTTTCTTGAGTAAGTTTTGGAAAGCACTCTTTACTTTACATGGAATAGATCTAATGTTGTCGTCTTCTTACCATCCCAAAATAGATGGGCAATCAGAGGTAGTAAACAGATGTTTGGAATCTTACTTAAGGTGCATGTGTGGAAATTTTCCTAAAGAATGGTCTGTTTGGTTACTATTTGCAGAATGGTGGTTTAACACACATTTTCACACTGCTACACAGTTGACACCTTATGAAATTGTGTATAATCAATCACCCCCATTGCATTTGCCTTATCTTCCTGGTGAATGTTCAGTTGAGGCTGTTGATAGAAGTATGATAAGGAGGGAACATATGATTTCTGAGTTAAAGTTTAGATTGGAAAATGCTCAAAGTAGGATGAAACAACAAGTTGATAACCATAGGTCTGAGAGGAGTTTTATAGTTGGGAATTGGGTTTGGTTGAAGCTGCAACCTTACAGACAAACTTCATTGCAGATAAGGGAAAATCAGAAGTTAGCTTACAAATATTATGGTCATTTTAAGGTTATTGAGGTTATAGGTAAGGTGGCATATAGGCTTCAACTTCCAGTTGAATCAAAGATACACAATGTCTTTCATGTATCTCAGATTAAGAAATACCATAGTGAAGTACCAGTTACAGCTCAGTTTCCTAATTGGTTTACAACTGCACCTGCTGGACATGATTTAGTGTCTGCTAAGATTCTTGACAGAAGAGTGGTTAAACATCACAATGCTGTGCAAGTGCAATTTCTGGTACAATGGACTGGTTTTCCTATTCACGAGGCATCTTGGGAGGTGGCTGCTGAATTCTGTTCTCGGTTTCCAGATTTTCCAATTCCATCACAGACTTGAGGACAAGTCTGTCATAAGGGGGAGGGGAACGTATGATAAGGAATTAATATTCCTTTTAGTTTTATATTTCTTAATAAGATAGATAATAGCAATAATAATAGAATATTGGTAAAGAGATCCTTCAGCGCCATTTTGTATTCAAAAGTTAGTTAGGAATTCTGTTAAAGGAAAAGGCGGGAACTTGTGATGTATATGTAGAGAAATAAGCAGCTGTATCATTTTAGCTTATGAAATGAATCTTTAATCTCTCTCTATCTCTCTCTCTCTGTCTCTCTTTACATTTCTATATCTTCTTTTCCATTATTTCCTTTCATCTTCTATTATCAAGAATCCTGTATCATTCTAGCCGTCACTTCTTCGCCTTTCAATCCTTCATCCTCCTTCCCTTTTTCTCTTCCATATTCTCTTTTATTTATCAGTTTTTGTCGAATAAAATGGAGATCTAATTCATTTTGGAGGAGATCTTATTGAGTACCTAGTTATCAAGGTTGTTAGTCGTGCCCATCTTTTTGGGATGTTAATGTGTTATGTTTTGATATTTTTATGTGCCTTCTTATAGGTTTCGGTAGTTTTTTTTGTAAAGGATTTATATGGTATTTTGGGAGATTTGCAAGACTTGCATCGAATCTGGGATCTTGGTGGATATCGTAAGAGCTCACCTTTCACAACAAAAAATTATTCATATTTTGGGGTATTTTTTACTCCAATTTCAGTTTATGTAACTGATAGTTTTGAACATTGAGCTATAGATGACACTTATGTGAAGGTCAATTGTGATGCCACTAGTTACACAACTGGTGTAGGTTGGATTGCTCCAGATGTCATTGTAATATTCTATATGTTAAGCAATCTGAAAACAAAACGGCTATAGGTTTAGCTTGTGTTTTGTTTCATAATCAGATTGCAGTTAGGGGTGCCCGCGGGTCGGGTTGGGCGGGTTTTATTCAAAACCCTAACCCAACCTATTTAGTTCTGTTTTAATAATTTTTAACCCGATTAAAGTTCGGTTTAATTTTTATCGGGTTGGGTCGGTTTAAATTTAGGTTGGGTTGGGTCGGCTAGAATATTAAGAAATTAATTTTATAATTTTCCTCTTGGTGTAGAACTATCTCTCTCGCTCGCTTTTCAGAATATCGAGTGTTAGAACCTTGTTTACTAAGTAGTCATTTGTCTTAAACTGAATGGTTCTTTATACCTTGCTTACTAAGTAGTCATTTGTCTTAAACTGAATGGACCTTTATATGAATTGTTAATACATTAAATTTGTTTGGAAACAAATTTTAAGAAGCCGAACATACTCTTAAAAAATTAAATTAATTATATAATATAAATATATAGTTAAACAAACTCCTATATGAAAGATTCGATGGACATAAATCATATTATTACAAGTAGGGGTGCGGGTCGGGTTGGAATGGGCGGGTTACACGCAAAACCCTAAACCAACCCATTTAAATCGGTTTCAATAATTTTTAACCCAACTAAAGTTCGATTTAAATTTTTTCGGGTGGGTAGGGTTCGGTTCGGGTTGGGTAGGGTCGGTTATGTCGGGTTTTGAAACCCATGGGCACCCCTAATTGCAGTTGACAGTTCGGAGGTTTGTTCCGGCTGAATTTCAATGTTTTAATAAATTTTTCGCTTCGTTAAAAAAAAAACATCACACCTCCTTTGTCATGTCATTTTGTGTAAAATTTTATACTCAATTTTGTGTAAGTTTTGTGCAAAATTTTACACTCAATTTGGTGTAAATGGCACTACTCATTTATTTTTCAGTAAGAAATTAAACTCGAATTAGCTAATTTAATATTTGTACAATTGTATTTAGAAATTTATAATTTATGCTATTATACAGTCGATGAAACATTAAAGTTTTGTTTCAATAGTTTACGGTTTTCGATCATTTATTAATAATAACTAACCTATGATCTTTTTTAAATAAAACACTGATTACCTTTTTTAGCTAAAACACATTATATTTTCTATTTCTTCCAACTAAAACACCTTATTATCAAATAAAACACTAATTGCTTTTTCCAACTAAAATTAATAACTAATTGATATGGGCAAAAAGTAATCCTTAGAACATAATTAATGATGTATTAATTATGTAGGGAAAATTACGTCCAAGGCCCAAACAGAAACACAGATATCCACTGTTCACGTCCAAGGCCCACTCGTATCAACGAACGAAGGCCCGTCAAGGATACCCGGAATCCACGTCCAAATATGTAATCAAGCCCATTTGAGGAAGGCTCTAGATCCACCGCCTCAAGGAGTCCTGGTTACCATTAATAGAGGACTCCTACTTACCTTCTAAGAAGGATACTTATCCATCAAGTCTCCAGATTCTCATCAAACCCTAGGTTCACACACCTATATAAAGGGGTCTTACCCCCTCCTCAGAACTACGTCTTGGTTTGATTCTCTACAATACAGAGATACGTAGGCACCTCGTAAGGACCGTGCAGTCTCGAACATGCGTGAAGCCATTAAAGCTCTAAACTTGCAAACCTTAGCATTAAATACAAAGAAATCCTAAATCTTGTTCCACAACATTTGACACCGTTTGTGGGACAAAGACATCAACCATGGCGAAAACCCGGAGTCAACCCGAAGAACCAGCTGCTACTCGCACGGTAGCCTCCACTGTTGAGATCCCACCGCACTCAACCTATGCCTCTCAAGGAGGAGAGGTCCCCGTGGTGACCACGGATCCTGTTCAAACTCAAGGGACAAATCCCCCAATCTCAGATCCGATTCGACAAGGCACGAATCCCCCGATTCGGAATTCAGTTACTCAAGGGAGGAATCCCCAAACTCAGATGGTTCACGTACCATTGAATTTTCATGCACCTGGATTCCAGATGTCCACGACTGTCATCCCATCAAGAACCTACCCTAACCCCATGTATGGGATGCCCTACATCCTTGACGTTTGAGGAAGTGGTCATGCACAACAGCCCGAGTATATACGAGACGTCCCCCCAAGAAGGAGACGTGCTGGTAAGGAGCCTGCAACCGAGGGGCACACTCAATCACGAAGGGCTCAAGGAACAGCCTCCCAAAGCATTCAGGATAGGATACGGGCACACGAGGCCGAGATCCAAAAGCTGAAGCAAGACATGGAGACGTGACAGTCAAGAAACACGACCTCAGGAAAGTCAAGGGACGACTCCCATCATAGATCTGGAAGATCCACCAAGAAGAAGAAGGGTCGATACCCCTAGGGCTGATCCTCATGAATCAATGCCTCCTGGAGATCATGATGATCCATCACCATCGTTCACTGACGAGATCATGAATTCTCGTATCTCAAGGAAGTTTAAGATTCCCACCATCAAGTCTTATGATAGAACGGGAGACCCGACCAATCATGTAAGGACATTCTCAAACGCCCTGTTGCTACAGGCCGTGAACGACGTTATCAAGTATCGAGCATTTCCTCAAACACTGGGGGGCATGGCTCAACGATGGTACAACCGCCTACCCCCAAACTCCATTGGATCCTTCAAGGATCTCAGTCAAGCCTTTATAAGGCAATTCATAAGTAGAAGAGTCCACGAGAAGATTTCGGCATCTCTTATGAGCCTTGAACAAGTAGCAAAGGAATCCTTAAGAGAATATCTGAATCGATTCACAAAAGAGACCCTAAAGGTCCCGGATCTAGACGACAAGATGACCATGATAGCCCTGAGAGAATGCTAAAACTCCAAGAGAGGGACGGTAAATAAATCAAGGCCTACGAAAGCCTGAAGAAGGTTGTGACGAGTACTGAGAACTCGGGTAACAAGAAGAGGAAAGCGGAGCAAGAATATGATGCCAAGGACAAATATCTTTGAACTGGAAAAAGCTCGGACACTGCTCCTATAAATAACCAGGGACCAAGGTTCACTGACTACACAAGGTTGAACGCTCCAATGAGCTAAATCTTGTTGGAAATTGAGAAAGACAAGGAATTCAGATGGCCGGAGCCACTAAAGGGAGACCCCGAAAAGAGAGACAAGAGCCAGTATTGTAGGTTCTACAAAGATGTTGGTCATGACACCGACGAATGTAGGCAACTCAAGGATGAGATTGAGTATTTGATCCGTAGAGGAAAGTATGACCGATTTATCAAGGGTGAAGATGGCGGAGGCCAGAGAAGAAGAAACAACAATCGAAGGGACAACGATCATGATCGAGATCGTAATCCACAGCCCCTAGGGCAAATAATCAACATAATTTACGGAGAGCTTATGCTCTTCAACAAAATAAAAAAGAAGAGGGACAGGGGCACGGAACTAAGAAAGAACATTGGAGAATAGGGTTCGAAGAGAATTATTCGTCGTCAATTATTGCATAAGTGACAGTTTTTTTATTCATAATGTTTCTAAACCAGGTTAGTTCCCCTCTTTAGAAAATTCTGAGGCTAAAGAGGCCGGCTATTTTATAATTATTTTGTAAAAAAATATTTTAAAATATTTTAATTTGAATATATATTAATACATTGTTTATGATATATAGTTATGAAAAATACAATAAAATTATAAATATAAAGACTTAAAATAGGATCTCGCAAATTACATACATTCTTGATTATTAACTTATTATTAAATATAAAAATACAAAATACATCAATATCAATTTATGTAAATAAAATAATTTTGAAGAAGATTAATTAGTGGAAAAAAGAGAATTATTAAAGAATATAGTAATGAGGAAGAAAGGAAATGAGGAATGAGAAGGAGAGAGAATTTGTGAAGGTTTTAAATGAAAGATAGATTGCTGAAAGTAAAGTAAATAAGTGAAAAAGTATTGGTGAAAATAAATTATCAAATTAGTAAAAATAAATTATCAAATTAACGAGAGTTTGACATATATTTGAAGACCAGAGAAGTTGAAACTATGATACCCTATATTGGTACTCTAATATAATGTAGATCTTTCTTAATTCCAGCAAAAAGCAAGTAACCGGAAAATAATGAATTTGACATCTGGCCAGTAAAGACTAAAAAAAGGTAAACAAAGGTGATATGAATAGAAATCGATGTATTTTGTCCCAGAACTTTTATTTAAAAAATGTGTAGAATTAAATAAATTTATTGAAAAATGAAATTTAAATACGCAAATCAATTTGAGTTATGAAAATTCAAAAATAGATACTCCCTCCGTCCCAAAATACATGTCCTTTTTGGAAGAAAAAAACGCATATTAAGGAAATGATTGGTTGAATAACTTTTTCTACTAAATACTCTCATTTAATGCATTGAAAAGTGAGAATATAGTACTATAGTTTTAGAAAGTCAAATTTAATGCATTGAAAAGTGAGAATATAGTACTATAGTTTTAGAAAGTCAAACCTTGAAAAGTGAAAATATAGTATAATTTTAGAAAGTCAAATCTTGGAAAATGATAAATATAAGAATAATTTTGAAAAGTTATCCTTAAATTTGTATTGAAAAAAAGAGAGAGACAAGTAATTTGGGACAATTTTTTTTATTAAAAGGGACATGTATATTGGGACGGAGGGAGTATATATTTTTAAACGGAAAGGAAAAAATAGCTAGTACATAAGGAATTACCAAATATAGGCTCTTGTGTATCCTGTCACGGAGAAAATTACAATTCGGTATGGTTTCACAATAAATTGGTTTAGTTTTTAGAGCAGTGCATCATATCCCAAAAATGTTTTAAAATATATTTTCGAATGATAAATGATGGTTTTTTATTTATGAGACTCATACGAATGCACCATGTGTCCATATCATTTATGATAAAGTAGACAATCATATACTAACAACTTAGCATTTGGGAACGGTTTCGGGTACTCCAACATTTCTCTAACTTTTAACACAAATTTTGGTTGCTACAAAGCTAATCAACAGGTAATTGAGAAAACAAATTAACTATTACCGACGTGTCACTAGATTACCGTCTGAGAAAAAAATATGTAGTTGAACCTTGATTAATTAATAATTAATAAAATAATAATTTTGTTAAAATAATATTTTTTTTGATCCCAACATAATGAAGGCAATGTATCTTTACTCCCGAAAAATAATAAATTTATTAAAGTAATTTTTTTTCTCCGTACCGAGCCTATTACTTTATATTGGTAACCGTACTATATGTGAACTGTTTTAACAATCCAACTTGCTTCTCTTGCACCGACCGTACTTAAAGTGTAGTACTCCGTATGAGTTAAGAAGCTGCCAAGTGTGGTATTAATCGTTTATAGTATTTTGCATACAATTACTTAGCAAAAAGACTTATGTTTAACATTTGTATTCCCCAATAATACATGTTTAATATTTGTTTATGTTACAATTAACGCCACGAGGTTTTAGAGTAGCTAGGTTCCTTAACATGGTATCAGAGCTCAGGCTGGCGGGACGAATCAGGTTCGACTTTCTGCCACCCCCAAAATTTTCACAATTTATTATGGACACGAAAGGCAAAGTTATGCCCCACAGAAGGGCGCCCGTGATCTACTCTTCGATCCAAAAAACCCAAAAATGGGCTCTCGCGAGTGAGGGGGAGTGTTAGAATATTAATATAAGATCCTGGAAAGGGTTATTCTCTAACACCTTGAGGTTTTAGAGTAACCGGTTCCTTAACAGTTTATCGTAACCGGTTCCTTAACAGTTTATCCCCAAATGATAGTTAACAACACTCAACAAACACTAAATTAGAAGTACCAATGCTCCGTGTTTCATTTGCATGTTGCAAGAATTGGCAAAGAAAACAGAACTGGGAGAAAATTAAGTGAAATTAGTAATGGATGTCCTCGACGCTGAAATTAGAATGTTACTTCTACATGAAGGACTTAAAAGTGCAAACACACATAACAAAAGGTAGCCAAGATGATTAATAGTTACCAATTACCAACCCCATGTATAATGTTTACCGCTACTGACTCTAGTGAGTGGTGATGCATATACTGCCATCTAACCCTTAATCTAACTATCTGGAGAACAATACCCCGTTTGTTTATCCCACGTTTATCCCACTATCCTGGTAACAACAAGATGTTCATACTACCGGGACTTGTTTAGAGACTTCGAAAGTGATATCAGAAGAATAAGATCAGAGTGATCGAGAATAAGAATAAGCATCCCCGTCCTGTTGATCAGGAATTGCAGCAAGGTTTACGGGCAGGCAATAAAAAGTGATCTGGACTATCCGTGTTCACTGTCAGCATTGCAACCTTAGTATCTACAGTATTCTTCCTTCTCTTGTAGTTTGCTTTGAAACAAGCTTGTCTCAGCCTCCTTGTATCTTCCAAGAGTTGTAAATCAGGAGCTGCTTCCATCAACTTCTTCTCATGCTCCAAATTCATTACAGCTTCTCCCAAGTTTTGTTTTGTATCTTTTTCTTCCTTTCCTAGTTCCTACATAGCAACAAATGCAACTATTTGATATATACGTGTACAAACCAATTCAAATGTAAAACCCAAGTACAAACACAATTCAAAATTTTCATTTTTATTACCTTAACATTTTCTATAAGGGCTTTGATGCTCATGAGTTTTCGATGAGGCCACCTTCGGATACCCAATTCCCTACACTTTTTCTTCAAGAGAGTCAGTCCAACATTTAGCTCCTTTGCAGCCTGTCTTATCGACACATAAAAGTACTTAGAAATCTCTTCCCTTGTTAACATTAATTTTGCATTGCTTTGACCATTTGGCTCCCTGCTGCAGCTTTTGTTCTTCTCCGTGTCATCTTTATCATGATCATCACCAGGACTAATCATATCACCAGCAGTGACAGTAGTATCTTCTTTATCATTGTTGCATAATAATGGAGGCTGATCATAGTTTATAGAAGACTCATGAAACTCCCACATCATCTCATATCCACTTTCATAACTACAGAAGTAGTCTCCTGCAAATTAAAACAAGAGGATTCATCACATGAGCAAAAAAAATTTTTTTTTTACATAAAAGAAATACTACTAAAGAAATTTAAAAGAATCATCTAAAAGGTACCTTGCATGAGAGTATCTTGAGTTGGTAGAATGTCCAGTGAGGCATACAGAGGATCACTATATATTCCGGACATGTCCATTAATGGAATATCATTGAATTCACTCTCATGCATGCCGAAATTGGGCGGAATTTGTGCTTCACTATGCATTATAAGATACAAAAAGATGACATTAGTTCAATCGTGTACAGAAAATTAAATTTTGTAACCAACAAAGGATTGGTGCAGTGGTTGAGGTCTTGGCATCTCAATGGAGGTCAAGACTTCGATGTGCGTGTGTCCAACTATAAAATAAATAAATAAAAATAAATTTTGTAGCTGATTACTCTTTTCTGAAGATTATTTTGAACTGATTGCAACTACAGGTGAAGTTGTTACCTCTTGTGTAGCTATAACTTCACTATAGCTTGCCATATGGTAAATGTGAGATCGTGAAAACAGTGTTCAGAGTCGCCTGTCACTCTTGAATGAACTCATTAGCATGGAATGAAAAGAATTCTAGGAGAGAGGGAGAGAGGGAGAGAGAGGCAGCAGTGTGAATACGAAAGCAACTACGGTAAGCACTGATCTGTTGAAATTTAATAACGTATGCCGTCTTTAGAGATAAAACATAAGATGCATGCACATTTATTATTTATCCATACGGTATGTCATATGTGCTAGGAGAAATCCTAATATTAGCCCAATATTACCACTACAATGTATACTGACTGATCTACTAGCATCGAATCGATTATTACGTGCGAGAGTTGCTAAAAGTTTTACACGCTTTAAACAAACAATTCATAATGATGATGAGATTTAAATACTTTGTATCTCATCTCTTTTTTTTCGATGCAAATTAAAAAATAAAATTTTAAAATTATAATTGTATATTTTATATTTAAGATTTGACTTTTTTGAAACTAAACTAGGTGGAAATACTTATCCAATTACTCCCTCCTTTTTGAAAAAATTACACATATTAAGAAAAAAAATTAGTTGGTAGATAACATTTTCCATCAAATACCCTTATTTAATGTATTAAAAAAATTTAGAAAGTCAAATCTTGAAAACAACAAATATATGTATTAATTTTGAAAAAAGTCAAATATTGAAAACAACAAATATATGAATAATTTTAAAAAAATTACCACTAAATTTGCATGGAAAGAAGAGAGAGACTGGGACAATTTTTTTTTTCCAAAAGAAACATGTATATTGAGACGGAGAAGAGTACTCCATTAATTGACCAAAAGCATTTCTCCCTCTGTCCAGCTTTATATACCCTTCGTAAAAAAATTTACTCCCTTCGTCCCTATTTACATGTCCATTTTGCTTTTCGAGAAGTCAAATTAACCAATATTTGACTAAATATTACAAATCATCTATTTATTATTTAAAAAAACTAAAAATTACATATTAAACTGGCCAACATTCTCTTTTTAATGATATAACTTATTCCAATTTTTGTAATTATATAATATATGAAAATCTTAGTCAAAATAAAGTCAATTTGACTAGTCAAAAGTCAAAATGGACATGTATTTAGGGACGGAGGGAATATATACGTACATATAAGAAAAAAAGTACTCCCTCCGTTCCAATATACATGTTCCTTTTGAGAAAAAAAAAGCATATTAAGAAAATGATTGGTTGGATAGTATTTTCAACTAAATACTCTCATTTAATACGTTGAAAAGTGAGAATATAGTGTAGTTTTAGAAAGTCAAATCTTGAAAAGTGAGAATATAGTATAGTTTTAGAAAGTGAAATCTTGGGAAAAGAATGATTTTGAAAAGTTACCATTAAATTTGTATTGAAAGAAGAGAGGAATAAGTAATTTGGGACAAATTTTTTTTTTTCAAAAATGATATGTATATTGGGACGGACGGAGTAGTTTGATAATTAGATTTTTCATCATATCCCATTAATTAATTATATATTAAAAATTAAAAGTTATTAAAAATTAAGAGTTAGGTTTCAATAAAGTCAAATTTTAAAAATAATAAATGCAGGGATAATTCAGGCTTTCTATTGAAGAAGAGATAAGATGTTAGATATGGACAAAAAGCCCATCGAGGCGGGCTTTATCCGGGCCTTAAAAAATTCGGGCTTTTTTAAAACGGATCGGGCCGGGCTTTTTAAAAAATCGGGTCGGGCCGGGCCGGACTTCCTCTAAAATATGAGGCCCGTTTTAGGCCCGCGGGCCGGGCCGGATCGGGTCGGGCTGGGCTTTATCCGGGCTTTTTTTATTTATATATTAAATATTAATTTATATTTTGTAGTTCGATTTGTGAGTAATTTATGTACTGAAAAAAAAAATACCAAACTATGAGAAAGAGTAGTTAGATACCGAAACAAATAATATTATTTAATATTATATTCAACAGTTAAAGCATATTTTTTAATATTACAATCAGCGATTCTTTAACCTAAAGCACTNCGTAACAAATAGAAAAATTAACCAAATATACCTCAATTGCTTCTAATTGTATAATATTGTTTTTAAAATTTATGAAATATATTGT
>PHNY01063656.1:24319-46774 GCA_003724115.2 Anethum foeniculum
GAAAAATTCAGATTTTTATCCGGATTTTTAAAAAAGCCCGGGCTTTTATCCATGCCGAACCGGACTTTTATCCGGGCTTTTTTAGAACCGGGCTTTTATCCGGGCTTTTTAAAATCCGGGCTTTTATCCGAATTTTTCGGGCTTCGGGCCGGGACGGATTTTCAAGAAAAAATGAGGCCCGTATAAGGCCCGCGGGCCGGGCCGAACCGGGCCGGGCTTTTTACCGGATCGGGCTATTCGGATTTTTTCCGGATTGGATCGGAATTCGGGCTTTGGATTTTTTGAACATCTCTAGAAGATGTAGGGCTCGTTTGGAAGCGGTTTATAAATCGGCTTATGATTTATAAGCCACAACAGCTTATCGACGAGTGTTTGTCGATCTAACTTATAAGTCGAATTTATAACTTATAAGCTGATAAGTTAAATTTTAATAACAACGTATTTTTTCTCAACTTATTTTGATTTTTTGTTTTTTTATTAACTTTAGTTTTAAACTATACTAGATTATAATCCGTGCTATGCACAAATTTTCTTTAATATTACATAATTTTTTTACTTTAATGTAAACTTAAATTAAATAAAATTACTCGTGTTATTTCAAAAAATAACAAATTTATTATTTAAAATAGAAAAGATATTGGAGTTTAGTGAAAAGGTTGATTGGTTAATTATTAGTATTTATAATATTTTATTAAATTGAATTGCCCGTGATATTTTTGGAAAAGATGTGTTTTATTTGGAAAAAATAAAAAAAAGTAACATGTTTTAGTTGAAAAAGATAATTGGTTTATATATTAATTAGGATTAAAATAGGAGTTATTAATAATTATAATATTTTATTTTATTAAATAGAATTGCCCGTTATATTTTTAGAAAATAAGCTTTTTAAGTTGGGAAAAATAAAAATGATAATGTGTTTTAGTTGAAAAGGATAATTGGTTTATATACCATTAGGATTAATATAGGTTTAAAATAAATATGTCATAAAAATAATTAAGTAATGGTAATTAAGCAAAAATAATATGAACAATTAAGTAATGATAATTAAGTAACGTATTTTAGTTGAAAAATGTAATTGCTTTATATACACCAATTATGATTAAAATATGAATTGTTAGTAATTATAGTATTTTATTTTATTTTATTTTATTAAATAGAATTGCCCATGATATTTTTGAAAAATGAGATGTTTTAGTTGGTAAAAATAAAAAAGATAACATGTTTTAGTTAAAAAGGATAATTGAATTATATACCAATTAGTATTAATACAAATTTAAAATAAATAGGTCATTAAAATAATTAAGTAAGGGTGCTTAAGTAAAAATAACAGAATAATTGAATAAGAGTAATTAAGTAAATACAGCTGGTACCCGACTGTACCAGACTACTAACAAAACTTTCAATTTGTCGTTTTTAATATAATAGTATAGATATATATTTTAAAACGTTAATATAATTTAAAATTTACGAATTAAGATAATTATATTTAAAAAATTATTTATTTTAATTCATTTAAGTAAAAAAAATTCTGACTTATAAGTAAAATTGTCCGAATATTTATACAATTTATAAATATTTATCTACTTATCATTTACAAGTTACTTATTTATTTTAAGGCATAAATTATTTATTTTAAAATTTTCGAAACATACACATAATAGGTCAATTTTTTTTTTCAAAATTCAAAAGGGACATTTATGATAGGACGAATATAGTATTTATATTTTGAGATTGAAAGCTCGTTTGCTCATGTGAGATGTTTTTTATATTTTAGTAATTTATTATTTTGCTAACGCTTATTCAATTAACTAATTGATTAATCTTGTGCACCCATAATTTATATTCTATCATAGTACTCCCTCCGTCCCTGGTTACATTTGCAAAAAAAAATTGTCCATAAATAGTTATCTCACTCTTTTTCCAATACACTTTTGTACAAGTTTTTCCAACTAATATACACACATCTAACTCATCAAGTTTTTTCATGTATACCCTATATTTCTAGTTCTAAAATTTGACTTTACAACTAATATACGCACACATAACTCATCATTTAATGCAATAATTAGGGGTATACATGAAAACAACTTATAAAATTTAAATTTTCTTAATATGTGTGTTTTTCTTTTTTCCAAACGTGACAACTTAAAAAGGGACGGACAGTAATTTATATATTTTTGTCAGGATCATAGTGATCATTTGAAATGGATACAATGCGCGCAAATGCCCCATGTTATCTAAATGCGCCCAGTTACCAATTAATCACAATTATGAATGCATATGCGTGCATGCCTTGCTTTCTTGTTCATTAGTTGGGTCTATATGTCTTAATGATTTGCCTATGTATAGATAGCTTATACAGAACACGACGACTCGACGAGGGCTAGCTTGTTTCTAAGACCACCCTTAAATAAACGTACCAGTACTATAATGCTTACAGCACTTGATTAATGATTACCATAATCTTGAATGAGTATCGGTATTTTTAAGGGTAAGTATCATAAGATTGGATTTTATTGTTACGTGCACTGAACTAGCTATGCAGCTGTTCTGAATAATAAGTCTTTGGAATTAGTTTTGATTTTAGTCTTTGTTAGTCTTTGCACTTTGTTGTTTTAGTTGTTGCTGAAAATGTTCAAGAGATTGCTTACGTGTCTTCATCGGATCAACACCGCTCTGATACCACTGTTATGGTGGCTCTAACGGCCGCTCCAATAGCCAAGAAATAAGAGAGGAAATAGAAGAGAACAGAGAGAGAGAGAGAGTTTGGGCAATTTTCTGATATTCCTTCTCAAAGCAAACATGACAATTTTAAAGAGAGAACTACTACTACTCCTAATAACTAGGGACGTTATTGGAAACGTGGGCATCCCCATTATTTTCTTTATTTCAGCAACAACTAAAACAACAAAGTGCAAAGACTAACAAAGACTAATTCAAGACTAATTCAAAACTAATTCCAAAGACTTATTATTCAGAACAGCTGCATAGCTATCTCAGTGCACGTACCATTTATTTTCACCTTACATTTTTACATGTAATTTGTATTCCATTGGCCTATTTCTGTGTACATACTTTATGTTGGTGCATGTAGTTGTGTAAACTGTAACGTACATTTCGATCAATTTTCTACAGTTTGTGATCCAAACCAATTTGTAACCTAATTTACTGAAACAAAAACCTGAAACTGAAGAGACAGTGATCTCCTCAACCTGAAAATGATCTGTTATCTAAATTTCATTACTATACATTTTACATTCAGATATTCAATTTGATTCAATTTCAAATGAATTTTAACTTAAAACCGAAATTCACACGTTAAATACGACCCGAAATGCTGGGACTAAACACTATACCGGTAACTTGTAAGTGTAACTAACTCTAAAAACCAGCAATTCCCACCATACTAAAACGAATATACTCCATGACCGAGACATAATAGGTTATTAACATCATTTCTAGATTAAAACTCAGGTCATTAGAAACAAAAAACATTCAACATAGAGTTTTTATTATAGTTTGGAACTCTTTCATTACTCTGGTTTGATATAGAAATGTGCAAGTTATTTTACTCCACGTCACTCTTGAAAATGGAAGGAAGTGGTGACAGAGTCGTAAAAAGATGCTGGTAGCAGGGAGTGAAGTCGTGAAAAGTAGCTGGTAGCGGGGTGTAAAGTCGTAAAGAGTAACTAGTAGCAGGGAGGGCTACACTGAAAAGTGGAGCCTGAGTTGTGATTTATGAATGCATACAGTATTAGTACCTCAGGTATTACTTGATTTTAAGTATAAAAAACAATACGACTTTTTGTTTTTTATAAATAGTTAAACGTTAAATTACATATCATTCGTTCCAAGGCAGTTCGAAACTTGATAACACAATGTTACGGATCAAAAGGTAAGGAAAATCTCCCTAGTAATAAAAATGATATTGTCTATTATTGCAATATCAGTTTCTAGGCTTACCACCTCGCCCGCGGCCCCTACCACGCCACCCTCCACCTCCGCCACCACGGCCTCCTCCACCATAACGTCCACCTAATGCCTTGTTGACACTAGGTTTTTTAAGCATGTTTTCTGGAAGAGGAAGAATGTGGTCCACACATTTCCTGAAGCTAAAATCATCAACAGAATCATCATTCCTTATTATGAAGAAGCAGCGACTCTTATATTCTGGATGAAACCGGATTTGGAAGGCATTAACACCATCACCAATCTTTTTCTCTGGCTCGTGATGACCCTTCTGTAGCAGGTCAAGCAACATCATGTGCTCATACTGCAATACAAAACAGAGAAGAATAAGTAAGCAGGTAATCACCTGAAATACAATCATGAAAATCTAATTTCACTCACAAGCATTGGAATACTAGAGGTTATCTGATGCATATATGCAGGCTTCAATTGGAAACTACGAAGTTATATTAAAACTGCAATATTTATAATCCTTAAACAATAGACATAGAGATGGCCACATAATTTGACATAGTACAACACAAACTGCATCACTCTACCCGCAGGATCATCTTAGGAAGAGTACAACAATTTCCAGCTACAAATTAGTTATAAGCACTTCACTGCACTAAACTCAGGTCTAACAATCGGACAGGTGAAGTTCAACTACGCAAGAATTCAGAAAGTTCACATTTGTCGCGAGTAACCCCAAGAACGCGAGCAAAGAAATTGCAGAGGACCAAGCCCAAACCATTTTTCGACCACAAAGTATGCTTATAGCCAACGGATCCAAAATATAACAGGAAATGCTGCTTCACCACTTTCTCTTTCACCACCACATATCTGTGTCCACTTTTGATAGTACGTCTAAGATTTTCTGCCTTTTATCTGTGTCCACTTTTGATAGTACATAGATAAGTACTTATCCAAGAAAAAACTAAACCAAACATGCACATAGTTGCATCAGGAACTACAAAACAATACAATTTGCTGGTTACTAAAATTGAAAATAGAAGCTACAACTCAGAGGTGTCTCTAGGGATAAAATCATATAGCTGCTAGAGACAGATCCCCTCGATAACTTTTAAAAACTACATTCTATCCACTACTGCTTTGTCAATCATATAAAGATTGTATGCCATTTCATTAATGATCTTCATATCTGATTCCGTAAACAAAAAGACTTGCTTCTGTAATCAAGAATCTCACTTACTCTACAACACTAAAATATTTGATCTAAACACCCTACAAATTAATAGAGATACCGCCAGATATATCCGAAAATCGAACAAACTAATCAAATTTATATAGTTACAACAGTAAATATATTTTCTGAAAACAGAGAATCAAACTAAGTGGAGAATGAATGTCATGATATTGGCGGGAAGACTATCCGTTTGAATTCATTAACGACGTCGTTTAATGTCTTTTATTAGTTATTTAGCAGTAATTGTTTTATTAGCTGAATGGGTGCACTAGTGGAAATAAGACAGGTGTCATTGTACTCTGTGGTCCATAACTAAATTCCCTATATATCACCTACTCCTTTGTTTTGGGAGCAATCAATGATTATGAGATAATTACTTTTTGTTATTTCCTTTCTTGTTCTGTATTTTATTTCCTTATTTTCTGCAACGGTGACATTTGGTATCAGAGCTATCGAGCTCTCGGCGGCTGGGTTATGGCGGATAAGAACACCCTCTCTAAACATGAGAAGGCTATTACTGGGTTGGAGACTGGAATGGAGGGTTTGAAGCTGACAATGGAGGAGAATAAAGCAAAGTTTGCTTCCATAGATGCATCTATGAGCAAAATAGTGGAGGATAATCAAGGATTGAGGAAGGACTTTCAAGATTTAATGGAAATTTTGAAGAAAAATCCACCCCCAGCAATTACTGGAAGGAATCTTGAAGCTGGTGAAGGGAGTTCTTCTCAATCTGTGGCCAGATCTAAGGAACAAGGTAAAACTGATCCTCTACCTCATACTCCTACTAGATTTGGTACGATTAAAGATGCTATTATTGTAGATGAACATGGTAAGGTCATGAATACCCCCTCTATCAACCAACCCGATTATACTAATCTGGAGAAACAAAATATGGCCAGTGCTCATATGGAAACACACACACAACCACAAGCCTTTCTATCTAAACCCCTATTTACTCAACCCCAATTTGTGCCACAAATGCCAAACCCTTTTGTAAACCTTGCTGGAAGTGCAACTTACACCTTACCACCACTGAGCACATTTCAAACCATACACCCATACTCATCTATCAGACCCTCACCTGGTTTTGCTTTACCATATTCAAACTCACAAGCTCAACAAATACCCCCTCTCCATTCTCATCAGACCTGGTCTCAATATGAGGGAGGAACAAATAGAAATAGCTTTAATGGATCATATTATAAACCTCCAAAGGTAGAATTTCCTAAGTTTGACGGTAAGGATCCAAGATCCTGGGTAGGAAAGTGTGAAAAGTATTTTCAATTAAACCCTACCCTGGATGCTAGAGCTAGAGTAATTTGTGCTGCACTGTATTTGGAGGGAGAAGCAGACGTGTGGTACAGATCACTGGAGGAAGAAAAACCAAATATGTTGTGGCCTGAGTTTGTTAGTATGGTATGCAACAGGTTTTCTAAAGTGGGATATGAAAATTTGGTGGGACAATTCAATAAGCTGACGCAGAAAGGAAGAGTAGAGGATTATATAACTCAGTTCGATGAATTAAGGGGACATGTTATGACTCAAGAAGGTTCACAAAGGGAGTCATACTATATTGATACTTTTATAAGTGGTCTTAAGGAAGAATTGTCACAAGCGTTGTATAACAATAGACCTGGAACCTTGCAAGAAGCCAGGAACATGGCAAGGGGACAAGAATATCTGTTGGATGTTTGGGATAAAAGATATAGAAGTGGTTATAAAGGCGTTGGAGGAGTAATTCAAGCTAAGGTAGGAAGCTCTGCACCTAAGTCATACAATTCTGCTTGGTCGGGAAAGAGTCTGGAAAAGGGGGCATATGGGGGAACCAAGAAGTTAAGCATCACTGAGATCAATGAAAAGAAGAAAAAGGGGTTGTGTTTTCACTGTGACGAGAAATTTGTTCCAGGCCATGTGTGTTTGAAGAAAAAGTTGTATGTGATCCTCGATGAGCCTGCAGAAAATGCTGAATGTTGTGAGGATGAAGAGTTGGCATTAATATGGGAGGATGATGTAGAAAAGGAAACTGAAGCTGCTATCTCCCTGCACGCTATGACTGGAGGAAAAGGGAATCACACTATAAAAATTGCTGGACGAATGAAGAAAAAAACAATCAGCATATTGGTGGATAGCGGATCTACTCATAACTTTGTGTCTCAGAGTCTGGTGAAGCAGATGAAGTTAGCCACTCAAAACTGTAAGCCATTCAAGGTTACTGTGGCTAATGGGGAGCAGTTGCACTGTAATAGCATGATGAAATCAGTTGAATGGAGCATGGCTGATAAGGAATTCACATCCCCTATGAATGTTATACCGCTGGGGGGTATGATATAATTTTGGGAGTGCAGTGGATGAGAAGTGTAAGTCCTGTAATCTTTGATTTCTTCAAGGGGACAATCACTGTTAATTGGAAGCAGGAAAGAATTGAATTACATTCAGATGACAAAATTCCAAAAATTGTCACTGTACCAGCAGTAAACAAAGAACTGAAACACAATGAGGATGCAGTTTACTTCCTGGTACAAATTACAAAGAAGGAGGAAGATAAAGGTCAATCAAGCCAGATGACCGGAGTTAACCAGTTGATCTCCGAGTACCAGGACATCTTCAAGGTGCCAACTGAACTGCCACCAAAAAGAAGCCAGGACCATCACATTGCTATCAAACCCGGAGCACAACCAGTAAATTCACAGCCTTACAGATGTCCATACTTCCAGAAGGAAGAGATCGAAAGAATTACCAAGGAGATGTTGGAAAGTGGCATTATAAGGAACAGTACATCACCCTATGCTTCTCCTGTTTTGCTGGTCAAAAAGAAGGATAGTTCTTGGAGGTTGGTGATAGACTACAGGGCCCTCAATTCTATAACTATTAAAAACCAATATCCCATTCCAGTGATAGAAGAGCTACTGGCTGAGTTGAAGGGAAGTAAAATTTTTTCTAAACTGGATTTGAGAAGCGGGTATCATCAAATCAGAGTCAAGGAGGAAGACATATATAAAACAGCATTCAAAACTCACCTCGGGCATTTTGAATTCCTGGTGATGCCCTTTGGGCTCACAAATGCCCCGACATCCTTTCAAGGACTTATAAATGAGGTCTTTCATAAACAGCTCAGAAAGTTCGTTTTGGTCTTCTTTGATGACATTTTGATTTATAGTCAAAATGAAGTTGAACATATTGAGCATCTCAAGGAGGTTTTTGAGATATTAAGAACCAACCAGCTGTATGTTAAGCTCAGTAAATGTGAATTTGCCAGCAAACAAGTGGAGTACCTCGGGCACTTAATCTCTAGTGAAGGAGTGGCTGCTGACCACCAAAAAATCAAATCAATGCTGGAATGGCCTAGACCTACATCCGCTAGAGCATTAAGAGGATTCCTGGGCTTGACCGGTTACTACCGGAGGTTTGTTAAGGGTTATGGGGTAATCAGCAAACCCTTAACACAATTGTTAAAGAAGGGACCATACAGGTGGAATGATGAAGCAGAGCAATCATTCAATCAGCTTAAGAAACTGATGACTGAAACACCAGTTCTTGCCTTGCCTGACTTCAGTAAAACGTTTGTAGTTGAGACTGATGCATGTATGAGGGGAATCGGAGCAGTGTTAATGCAAGACTCCAGGCCCATAGCTTATCTAAGCAAGGCATTAGCTGCAAAGCACCTGGGAATGTCCACATACGAGAAGGAAATGTTAGCAGTGATAATGGCGGTACAGAAGTGGAGAACTTATCTACTGGGGAAGCAATTCATAATCAGAACTGATCATCAAGCTATTAAGCACATCGCAGAACAGAAAATCACCACCAACTTGCAGCAGAGATGGTTATCCAAGTTGTTGGGATATGACTACTTGGTTACTTATAAAAAGGGTAAGGAGAATTTGGTGGCTGACGCTCTTTCTAGAATACATGAAAGGGAAGGAGAATGTGCAGTGGCTGTGGCTGTTAAACCCTTGTGGAAGGAGGAACTGCTGGAAAGCTTGAAGGGTGATGAACAGGTGCAAGACGTACTGTCGAGATGGAGTATAACTGGGGAGCTTGATGAGGGATATCAGATGAGTGATGGTGAACTAAGATATCGAGGGAAGTACTATGTAGGCTCCGGTAATCAATTAAGAGAAAAGATTTGTGCCAACAATCATGGAAGTAAAGAAGGTGGGCATTCAGGCATCTCTGCAACTATTAAAAGAACTGAACTTTTCTTCTATTGGCCAACCCACAAGAGTGATGTTACCAGAACTGTGAAGGAATGCATAACATGCCAAAGAAACAAGGTTGAGCATGTACCTAGTCCGGGCTTGCTACAACCAATTCCTATTCTGAGAATGCTTGGCAGGAGATATCCATGGATTTTGTGGAAGGACTTCCAAAATCCAAGGGAAAAGATTCTATGTTAGTAGTGGTGGACAGGCTCACCAAGTACTGTCATTTGATTGCACTCACGCACCCATACTCGGCACAAGAAGTAGCTCAAGAATTCTTGAATCAGATTGTCAAGCTACATGGAGTACCGCTTGCTATAATTACTGATAGAGACCCCCTGTTCATCAGTTCTTTCTGGAAGGAATTGTTTAAGATGCTGGGAACAAAATTGAATCTGAGCAGTCCCTACCACCCTCAAACGGATGGTCAGACCGAAAGGGTTAATCAATGTATCGAAATGTATCTTCGATGCATGACAGGTGACAAACCAAAGGAGTGGGCTAGTTGGATTGCTTTGGCTGAGTGGTGGTACAACACCACATTTCATACTTCTGCAGGAATGACCCCTTATCAGGCACTATATAATCAAATTCCCCCAACAATCAGCTACCAGGCAGCAAGAAGTGAAGACCTAGTGGTAATTCAGTTTGCTAAAGATAGAATTCAAACCTTGAGGTTACTGAAGGAAAACTTAAGCAAGTCTCAGGAAAGGATGAAGGTGTTTGCTGATAGAAAAAGAACTGACAGAGAGTTCAATGTGGGAGATGAAGTCTTTCTCAAACTTCAGCCGTATAGACAGTCAAGTGTAGCTGTGAGAACTAATCAGAAGCTAGCTGCTAAATACTATGGACCATACAAGGTCCTTCAAAGAGTTGGAAAAGTAGCATATAAGTTACAGTTGCCGGCAGGTGCTAGGATACATGACACAATTCATGTATCTCAACTCAAGAAAAGGATTGGAATTGACAAGGCAGTGCAAACAACTCCGCCCAACCCTGAGGACGTTGAAGCTGAAGACCCCAAACCTTATAAAATTCTGGAGAGGAAATTGGTCAAGAAGGGGAATTATCCTGCTGTGATGGTAAAGGTGCAATGGACACAGGGTACTGAGGAGGAAGCTACCTGGGAAGATTGGTACAAATTGAAGAAGCAATTTCCAAAAATATAATTCTTGCGGACAAGAATTCTTTCAAGAAGTGGGCATTGTCATGATATTGGCGGGAAGACTATCCGTTTGAATTCATTAACGACGTCGTTTAATGTCTTTTATTAGTTATTTGGCAGTAATTGTTTTATTAGCTGAATGGGTGCACTAGTGGAAATAGGACAGGTGTCATTGTACTCTGTGGTCCATAACTAAATTCCCTATATATCATCTACTCCTTTGTTTTGGGAGCAATCAATGATTATGAGATAATTACTTTTTGTTATTTCCTTTCTTGTTCTGTATTTTATTTCCTTATTTTCTGCAACGGTGACATTGAATTACCTTATTGACATCGACATTGGGAGACCAACTATTCAAGAGTGTGGAAAAATAATCAAAAATCTCAACAGAAGTTGCAAAACTCTTGAACCCTAAACTCACTGGACCCGACCCGATTTCCAATCTTTCTTCTTCCACTGAAATTTCTTTCTCGCCCTCCAATTCATCGCCGTCGTCTCTCTTTCTTTTGACGCCGTTCGCCGCATCATCGCCGTCGGCTTGATCGGAGACAGGAACCACCGGTTCTAGCTCCATGTCTTGCTCCGACGACTCGGTCTTTAATTCTTCAGCCATTGTAGGTTTATGTTTGTTTTACACAAAAATAACTAGTAAGGGATTAAACCCTAGTTATAAAACCCTGGGTTATGCGGTGAATCATTTTTATCCCAGTCCGACCCGACCCGACCCGTTTTTGATTTTTTTGTTTTTTTAACTGGATGCAGCAAGTTCTCTGGCCTTGTTTCTGAATTTGGCCCAATCCCAAATGAATTTTGAATTCTTTTTATAGAATTGAAAAGGAAACTGATTTATGTTGGAGTAAATTAAACTGATTTTATAGTTTCTAAGACTATTATTTTATGTACTTGTATGTTTGAATGATAATCAATCAATCAATTGGATAAAAAATAAAAAAAAATTCTTTTGAACTTGATTTGTGCTCACAGCTGGTATTCGAATAGATTTGCATAACCTTCACTATTTGGCCACTGTGGGTTACAACAGAATGCCATCTCAAATGGCAGTGGAGCAAAACTTGTTCCTTGTATAAGTTAGTGCATTGAGTGATGACTTCAAAAATGTGACCGGAAGTAACACATGCAACTTTTTTTAGTGTAATGAGGTGAATATCGAACTGTCATGGCTTTAAGGAAAACAAAAAAAGAGAGCGGTACTGGCCTGGAGTTTGCTGTAAAATCTTGAAGGTCAAGTTCTCTTCTTTTTGTTCTGTACATAATTTCCTTAATATTCAGACCAGTCATTGCCACTGCTTGAAAAATCTCGCCTCTCTCAGATACCTCAAGTGGTTCTTTATCAGTGTACTTAATCATCAGACAGTGCAAATGCACATTCAACAAAATATTGCATTTTTCCTGTTGGTTATAACTTATAAGGCTTGAAAAAGTATCTTTAAAATTTTACGAAGAGTGATGTGTTCTGTATTCATTCGGCTCATCCTTATTAGCATATAAATTTCTGTAATTGAAGTTTATCGGAATAGAAACTGATAACAAAGATAATTTCCAAAAGGAAGAGCTTATTTGTTTGTTTCGCTTCAACACTGCTATAAAGCAGGAACCCTAATGGTTGTATTCAGTTTCTTGGCCCTCTGGCCCGGACAAAGACCCGTTCATCTCTATGTCCAAAGCAGGATAATACACATACTATATCTAGAACTCCCAGACCAACTCCGCCAACAACTTACTTGATAAACCAAAATAAAGTTGAAAGGAAAAGATAAAGAATGTCCTGATTGTAAAGTAAACAAATAAAGAGAAGTGCTGGTGGGGTGAAATGGTCAATCCAGGAAAGGAACGTGAGTTTGCAAATAGGAATATATATGCTAGGAGCTTCACAATCCAAAGTTGGATCAAAAGAAAAGCATAAAGAAAAACCCATTAAGCACAAGAAACCAAGACAAACCAACACTGAAATTTTTTGATATGTTGTATGAAGGGAAGAACCTGGAATTGTAAAGGCAGAGAATAACATAAAGCAAGTTCTTAGTTTGTTTATGTCTTGTGACGTTTCTATTCCTTTTGTTACATAACCCCCGACATCTTTACTTTATCTGGCTTTCTGCAGCTGTAGCAATTTTAACTTTGTATCCCTCACTCAAGTTGCCATCCCAAGTCACAAAAATCAATTTGCCAACACAGACACACAAATAAAACCAAACTAATTATATCTGGTGTACCCTCATAGAGCAGATTTGGGAAATACTTTACCACATTTAGAGCATGTAGCACTCAATGTAATAGCATTGCGTTTTACTTATAATTGAAATGAAGATTCACAACTAATTGTACATGACGATAAAGGAAACTAACTGTCCTTATGAGTAAGGTTAAGCCATTGTATGATTAGCCTAATGATTCCCAACGTTTAGATTAGGTGCAAGTACACGTAAACATTAGCATCTGATGTGGAATCTGACAATCTAAAGATTCTGAAGGGATTTGTTTACTGAAAAAGAGAAATGCAAATGATAGAGATGTGGGAACTATTATAAAGATTCTCGGCTTCCCAAGATCGATGTTCTAATTAGCCTTTTTGTTCAAACAATCAAAACTGTCAGAGTCTTCTAAACAGCCTTATATGTCTTCTGTGACAGGCTTATGATTGAGGTGTCCGTAGCTTACTCTAGATGTTTGGGGCCCCTCCAATGCTTTATGCCTTTATTTTTGCAAATTCAGATAAAACATTGGCTTATATGTACAGGGACAAAGGCATAAGAAAGAGACTACAGACAAAGATGCCACTTACCCTCATCTTATTTTCTTGAACAAAAGTTTGACTCAGTCTTATTCAATCTTGTTGTTGTAGGGTGAAAACATTAAACATGAATAGCCCTGCTTGCAGAATGATTATTTTTCTTGTTTTTATAGGATTTCTATTCACTCAACCAGAACAAGCTTCTAGCCTCAGAAGCATAGATCTTGCTCTTAGGTTTCTCAGAAATCCGCAGTTTCCAAACAATGTTGATATTGAAGAACTGCATGAACAATTGAACATAGCACCTACACCTTCGGTTATGTTTGTTCCAACTCAGTCAAACAAAAGAAGAGTTAGAAGACGATCAAACCCCATCCATAACAAGTGCTGATATGTGAAGTTTTTCTGGGTTTTTCTTCTACCTTCCCGCTATGAACCTAAAATGGAAGAGGTCCGAGCGCAAATGATATAGCTATGGCTCTCGTTCATAGGTAAAAGAAGAAACTTCGTGGGCATGCTGTAATTTATGCTTTTCCTTAGAGCTCCCTTTAGGATAGGGTTCCATAGGCTATAGTTCTACAAGTCTATTTGTTTCATATGAATTTTTTTTTTTTAACTGAGCTGAATGCATTTTTTGGAGACACAGTGCGTTATGTTGTAAAGGGTTTAGCATTAGTTTTTGCCAGTCTTGCAAACAGTATAGAATCATTGTGCTCTATAGAAATCCTCACTGGTTGATGCATACATGTATCCAGAAATTGCAACAACGGTTCATGCTTTTGTGCGTAAAATACATCTCAAACCTATTCATGTAAAAACACGTTTGAACTGCATTGTAGTTGTAGAATTCTATGAGCTAAGTTCTTATGTTTTATTTGCACAAAGTAAGAGCAAACTGTGTGAGAGAAAAAAATCTCTTACATACATGGACTATAATTTTTTTACAGTACATACTCCCTAGAATGGTTAATCTGTGGTAAACAAACAGTAGGCATCGTAACAAATTTTTTAATGATGTAGAATATAAATTGTGCTCCTAAGAAAAAACTATATATTCAAATATGTTGAAAATTCTTCAGATTTATATTTTATTTACAATAAGCTATATTAGTACCTAAAAAAGCCAAGAAATCTGCAAAATTAGGTTTTGTTCTCTGTCATTCTCTTTCTCTCTACAAATGTTCATGTTCCACAAGTCTAGGATGCAAATTTGCAAATATCACGGACTCCATATGGTAACAGCTTGGTTCTGTTGTCTCTCTTCTTTTTGAAAACTTCAAATATCATATTTAGACTATAATTCACATGAGACTACAGACCCCAGATCATATCTACAGCATCACCAGGCCTTGATGGAAACTGATACTCAAAGTGATTTTCAATTTTTTTTTTTTGATTTCACATACATTTTGGTCAATTTGTTTTGATCAATCTTTCTAGAAAGCAATCCATTCTAACAGCATCAGCAATACACAGAATTCGGAATAGTTATCTTACATAAGGTAGCTTAACGTTGTCATTAGTTATGACAGAAAATCCACAAGTAGCTTCAAATAGTCAAAATTTGGAATAGCCTTTGCTTTCCCTTCTTGTTTGATTCCAATTGCATTTTCTCAAACTGAGTATCCTAGAAAAAAGTGCATGCAATTTCTTATATCCAGTTTGCTTCTAGGTATATTATCAGATATTTAATAGTACATATAAAACCTTCAATCATCTGAAGGAAACAGAAGATAAGGCATATATGACGAACTCTCAAAACATAAATTCTATGTACTAAATTTGTTGACCATCCACATACTTGTCATTTGTTTAACGCAATCAACTTTTGACAAGCACCAGAGAAGGCAATTCTCTAGTTACGGGAACATATATGCTGTATACTAGAGGCGACAATTATAAGCAACACTCTGCAAGCACATTCTATTCCAAAACTAATCTCACTATCTTTAATTTAAACTTCTCGTTATGATATGACTCATTTTAAACTTTATTATAAGAATGCTAGTAAATATCGTGACATGGGTACAATCTAGCTAAGATTATTATTTCAATGTCCAGAAAGTGAACCGTCTAGGCTTAGTCAGGCCATCCCCTTTTCTTTTCTTGGTGATTTTCCACTTATATATCTCTCATAGTCCTTATTGCTGCATACAACAACAGGCTTGTGTCACAGCCTTGATCACCCTTGGAGTTGTCAGAGTGCAGAATGCAAAAAGAACAGCTAAAAAAGGAATGGAATTATGGAAAGAAGAACTATAGATAGATTTATCGTGCAGACATGCTGGTGAGGTTATAGACACATAATTTGTGGCCTCCTAACTTTGATTTCTAATGCAAACCAAATAAAAGCTAATCGTATTCGTGTTGCTAGTTTATCAAGATGTTTGTTAGCTAAACTATCATTCACGGTCCTTGAAAATCTATTGAAATTGTTCCACTTTAATAAAGATTCAATTCATGAAGGAAAAGCAAAAAAGCATGACATGTAAACCTCGAAAACCAGTTTGAAGAACCGAGGAAATTGTGCTTTAGGCCAACTCCAATCATGGAATTGGATCAGATCCAAATTCTATTCCTAAGTGCAAGTGCATCCAAAGATCCAAATTTGGGGCAGTTTACCCAAATTCTGCTGGAGTAGTGATCCAAATCTTATTTAGTATAAAATAATGATTTAGTTATTTGTATATTTTAGTTTATTGATTCGAAATTGATTTTGTGACTTTTTCAATTACTTAATTAATTATACTATGTAATTAACAATACTTAATTAATAATAGTTAATTACTTAATGTATTTTTCTTTAATTAAAAAAACAATTTTAATGTTTTTTTTACATATATTAAACAATTATATTTTTAATTTATTACTTTATTAAATGTAATATAAATAGCTAATAATGATTACACATTAAATTTAAAATTAGATACTTTAATATAATATTATATAATATAATATGTTAAAAGTAAGTTGGATCAAAATATTTGGATCAATGCTGGAGTTCGTCAGAAATTTGGATCAGTTGGTGATCCAAATTTGAATTTTTGGATCACAACTGCGTGAGATTGCCTAAGTGATCCAAATATAAATTTGATATCAATCATTATTATTATATTCATATATTTTAATTTTAAGTATTTTGAAAATAGATTAATTAATTTTATTATTAATAATTATAATAACATCAACAATTAGATAAAGATAAAATATTACAAAGTAATTCGAAAGAGATAAAACGGTATATAAAATAAATTAGGAAATGTACTTTAATTATCTCAGAGAAAGAACTAATTTATCTGACGACTATATCCATTACTTAATTTTATTTGAAGTTGTATTATCAAGAAATTATTTGTGTTATATTATTTTATTTTATGTTTTTAATTTTTATATATTCTTAAATTTTATGTATTTTGAATTTTTATTTTACAATTTATTATTAGTTTTAATTATATTTCAACTTAATTATTTGTATTTAATAATATTAACAAAAATATTAAAGTAGAAGAAGTAACAATATAATAATATTAAAAATATTTGAATCATATCCAAATATGAACCAGTACAATTCACTAATTTAAATTTGAGTGCTTTGGAGCAAAACTTAGGATTTATAGATCACTATTGGAGTTGACTTTATTGGACTTGCCCTTTTATGGAACTTCAAACGTGGAGCAAAAATTCAAATTTGGGCGGTTTTGACCCGCAAAGACTAAAAAGTGAATTGATCCAAACACTAATATTCATTGATTCAGTTTCTTTTAATATTATTATATTGTTACTTTTTCTAGTTTGATGGTTTTATAATGTTACTAAATGTAAATTAATTAAGTTTGTAATAAATTAAAACTAATTATAAATTATAAAATAAAACATTAAAATATAAAAATTTCTAAATTCATGAAAATTATAAACAAAAATTAAAATATTATAAAATTGATAATTTCACAATAATAAAATTTCAAATAAAAATTAAATGGTCGATTTTAATAATTTATCGGTCGTCACAAAAAATCAAAGATAAAGATGTTCATCTTAAACTTCAAAATGCATTAATTGAGCGTTTATGGGAAGAATATACTAATTTTGATAATTAGTATTTTTTTTATATAATATTTTATTATTTTTATTTTTTATACCGTTTTATCTTTATCCTATCATTGATATTATTATTATGACTTATAATAAAATATGAATATAATATTAATAATTGAATTTAAATTTAAATTTGAATCACATAATTGCAAATCCAAAATTTGAGTCATTTGATAATTCAAATTTAAATTTATGGTTGAAGCTGAGTTAATGCATTTAAATGTCCTAACTCAACTGAAGGACAATATATACTTAGACATGCCCAACTCTATAAATACACTTCTACACTATTTTGGTACAAAACTTCTCTCTAATCCAATTTTAAAACTTACACTATTTTGGTGTCACACTAAAAATTACACCAAATTTGGTGTTACGCTAAATTTTTAGAGTTTTTGTATATACCAATATTACACGTACTTCTTTACTAAAACAAATTTGTTCAATTTATATCCCACTAACTTTATTGCTTTTAACTTTACTTTTGTACTTTAATAATAAAATACCCTATATAGTATAAGATTGGTGTAAAGTTTAGTGTTAGTGGGTTGAAGTTGAATTTAAAAATAGTATTATACTTACTATCTTAGTGTAAAAATCGCACCAAAATAGTGTTGTGGGTTGGTGATGCCCCTGAATTGGCCAATAATGAATCCATATGCAGGCTATTGCCCAGAGAGATAAGGAGAAGATTATGATTTCCTTAAAAAAAAAAGTGAGACAAACTATAATTGCTTCATAGCAAATTATTGAGTTAACGGTCCTATCTTAACCGAAAGTGATGGCTGTGAAGATCTACAACAGACCACAAAAGTAAAAACAGAGCAAACATTTAATTTAGTGTTCTGGACACCAAATAGCTAACCACATTACACTTCAAATATTTTAAGAAGTGTTCGTGGCCAATATATGAGGAGAGAATCTTACATCTTTTTGATAAATGGCACGTTGGAACTTGGAAGTACATTAAGATAGGGCAGTTTTAAAAGGGGTAGACAAACTAGCAGGTGTGGCCTTTATTACTCGCTCCGTCCCTGTGAGTAGTATATACATGATTTGGGCACGGAAATTAAGAAAAAGTATAATTTTGAGGGAAAAAAGTAAGAAAATTGGGTAAGGTAGTAGGACCGATCAATATTTTATATATAAATGGGGTGTAGTGAGATAAAGTAGCGGGTGTAGTTGAATTTTTATATTATAAATCTTTACCACTTTTGGTAATTTTTGAAATGTATAGAAATGAATGGGATATCCAAAAGAGGAAAGTGTATAGAATTGAAAGGAAAAGAGGAGAGGGAGTACATGTTTGTAAAGCTATCACATAGTTTGGGCTATCTTCTATTTTGAAAGTACAAATCCACCAGAATCCAGCTTTCTTCTTGCGGTCCACATGGCACATGCTATTTGGATGGTGGGCATCGCTTCCATTCATCTCGACTCTTCAGGAAGATCACCAACTTTCTCTCGGCCAATAAGCTTAGATTACCTGCTCTAATTAAGTGAAGACAAAAATGGAATAGATATGATATTTAAGTCATTCGGTCGACCTCTGGTTGCAGTTTATGGTCTCAGTATTTCCTACTGTTGCAAGATAGAAGATCAAGAGTGAGCCAGTACGCTATACTGAGCTGCAAATTTAATTATTTTAGAGTAAATTACCCGGCGGTAACTAGACTTTACACCCCATTTTCAAAACAGTGATCAAACTTTCAGATTATCGAAATAGTGTTGGTTGTACATTACACCTATTTTGAAAATAGTGGCAATATTTTCATAAATTGCTAACATCTTTTTTCACCTTTTAAAAAAACGGCCCCCTTCAAATCGCTACACGCCCTCATACCTTCAAACTATCCAATTTTTCCCTACCTTTTTTCACTTCTTGCGGTTCTTAGCTTCTATTTCTTCTAACCAACTCACACAAGACCACAAATCAAAACTTTGGCACAATTTTAGGGAGAAACACCCTGAAAAAACTCACAACTAACTTAATCATCGCAGCAATTTGTAAAACGATTGGGTAACTCTCTACAACTCTTCCACAATGACAATATGCCATTATTTGACTTTTTTAAGTTGTAAGTTATAAAATTGATAATAAACATATTCTAAATTTGTGGGAAGCTATTCTTTTAAAAGGCGGAAAGAAATGTTAATTACTATTTTGAGAATGTAATAATTTGGTCATTATTTATAGAATCGGTGTAGAGTACAGGAGTCATTATGTAATCTACTCTTTAAATATCTATATTATACTTGTCTATTCTATATTATAATAGACGAAACATTAAAAGTTTGGTAGCCGGTCAGTACGGTTGTTGCTAAAATTACTTAATTACCCTTACTAAATAATTTCAATATTTTTACTTAATTACCCTTACTTAATTAGTATATAAATTAATTACCTTTTTTTAAAAAATAAAACAGGTTATTCTTTCTATTTTTCCCAACTAAAATACATCTTTTTCCAAAAATACATTTTTCATTTTCCTCAACTAAAACACCTCTTTTTCCAAAAATACCATGGACGATTCTATTTAATAAAATATTAAAATTACTAATAACTATCCAATTGCCCTTTTCAACTAAAATAACAAAACTTGCTCTTTTTACGAAAATAACACGGGCAATTCTAATTAATAAAATAAAATAATAATATTATAACTACTAATAGTTAACCAGTTACCCTTTTTAGCACAAACACAATATATATTTTTTTATACTTTTCAAATAAAATACCTTTATTTCTAAAAATATCACAAACATATACATGTTAATATATAATTATTATTATACCATGTCACTTAAAAAAATTTAAACCAAATTTTGATTCTTAAAATTTTTTCATGTAAATTAAATTAAAAAATCATATAATATTAAAGAAAATCCGTGCATTAAACGATTCATTGAAAGTTTTGGTTCAACGATTTTCGATTTTCGGTCTCTTATTAATAATTTATTTTAATTAATAACTAATTATTTAACTTTTTCAAATAAAACAACAATTACCTTTTCCAACTGAAACACGTTAACTTTTCTCTATTTTCTAGCCAAAATATTTTTTTCCCAAAACTATCACGGGCAACTAAAACATCTCCTTTTTCAAATATATCACGGGCAACTAAAATATCTCACTTTTTCAAAAATATCACGAGAAAGTCTATTTAATAAAGTAGAATAATAATACAATTATTAATAACTGACAAATTACCTTTTTTTCATATCACGGGCAAACGAAATATCTCTCTTTTTCAAATATAACACCATCAACTAAAATATATTTCCTATTCAAAAATATGACAGGCAAGTCTATTTAATAAATAAATAAATAAATAATAATAATAATAATAATAATAATAATAATAATAATAATAATAATAATAGTAATAATAATAATAATAATAATAATAATAATAATAATATATTTATTAATAACTAACGAATTACCTTTTTTAAGTTAAAACGTGTTATCTTTTTTATTTTTCCTAACCAATCTTTTAATTTTCCCAACATGTTATGGAAAATTCTATTTTAATAAAATAAAATAATAATATTATAATTATTAATAACCAACCGATTATCCGTTTCAACTTAAATGCACTATCAGTATAAATAAAATTGAAGATATTGTGTTAAAATTTTCAATTCAAATTAAATTAAAAAATAATACAATATTAAAAAAATTCTTGCATAAACTACACATTAAAATACACATCAAAAATACAAATCAGAAATACACATTCAAAAATACTATAAACTACATCTTATGGTCAATGATAAAATATAAAAAATTGTTACTTATTTTTCTATACCTTTACAATAGGTCTAATTATTTTTAAAAAATTGTTACCAAATTTAACATATTTAATGATTTTAAAGTTATAATTATTTAAATTTAAACACATACTTTAGAATATATTTACTCTTAGAATTAATAGAATCAGTAAGATATTAAAATACAAATCATTGAATAGGGAATATTAAAAGTAACATGTGTATTGTTAGAGATATAACTATAATATTAAAGCCAAAAAATTGAAATTTTGGATTTTCTTTTCGATTTTCAATCATTTTATTCAATAAAATAATAAATAGATAATATCATAATTAATAAAAACTAATTAATTATCATTTTTAACCTAAATTTGTAAGATATATTTTTAAAAATAGAACCTATTTATTTATAAATATAACTTTTCGAAATTAATTAATCCATTAAAAGCTACCCGTGCATGGCACGAGATATAAATGATGTGCCGAAAAATGAGCATTTAATTATCGCAAGTGCACGATCTCGTTTTAGTATTTATGAAGTTCGTCCATAGAGACTATTTACTTTTCGCAAATTTCCTTAATTTCTAAATTAATCAAACTAAGTGAAAATAAAGCTAAGAAGGTGATTTATCTAAAAATTAATTTTCTAATTAAAAAGTAATTACAAAAATTAAAAGAAAAATCGTAAACTAATATTAAACTCATTAAATACCACAACTAAAATTTAGTCGAACTAAATTTATTTAAACTAATTATTTATTTGTAAGATTTTTGGAAAATCGGGTATGACCCGTTTGAATTATTAACTTGCCAAGGAAACGCAATCCAAACAACCAAATCAACACAACCATCGACTTTATACCAAACACAACAATTCCCATAATTTTAAAATCTATAATTAAACTAAATAAATAACATAAATTAAAACTAAAAATAAAAGTCTCTAGATTGTAAAAACAGGACTTTGGTCAAATCCAAAATGCTAACTCAGGCCTGGACTCTGTTTTAAACGCGTTGACTCAGTCAAATCACCCAAAACTCGGCTGCAATCTTGACTCGGTGGGTCGACTCACTGACTCAGTAAACAACTTGGTGCAGGGGGTTTGTTTGGTGTTTGCGATTCAAAGAAGTCGAAGGCGTAATTGCAGAACAACATATTTCTGGAAATCCGAAAATGTGGGACATCCGGTAAGTGTAAGATCATCTCCCATATAAGTTATTTTGAGCATTATTTGTAAGCGTATGACTATGATTAAGAGTATGATTACAGTTTATCATTTGCGATTTCGAGTATTTTATTTGTGATTAT
>PHNY01063675.1:270-20782 GCA_003724115.2 Anethum foeniculum
TTGGCAGAGCCAGGCGCGCCCGCGCCCTATACTGGCATGCCCGCGCCATATTCTGAGGCCCAATTATTATTTTATTTGACTTGTGAAGCCCGTTTCGAGATGGTCAAGCCCGGAGTATGCAAAATAAAGAATTTCGGTTAAAATATAGAGAAATATACAGAGAGAGAAGAGGAGGGGAACAAGAATCAAAAAGAAGGAGATCATCAAGAAATATACAGAGAGAGAAGAGGAGGGGAACAAGAATCAAAGAAATATACAGATGTGTGTGTAACTGAATGCGAAATGGTAAAAACAAGAACACACACAAATAATTCAATCTACTTTGTATAAAGTAAATCGAGTACTACAGCTTCCAGAATGAAAATTCTAACTACAAAACGAGAACTGATTGTTCTTGTTTTCTTACTGAGAAAGAAGGAGATGAGTATTCTCTTGTCTAACACACTTGTGGCTAATGACTTGATGTACATGATATATAGGACCTATACAAAATTAGTGCACAGAAATCAATTTATACAGATGCCCTTTTTCTGCAGTGACGGCTGTCACAATCTGCAGGTAGTACACTGTGCAGATGAGGACCACCATTAGCCTTCTCTTTTCCGTTTCTTTCTCTCCAAGTTATGCTGTAGATTTTCCATCTGTTGTTGGACTACAGACCAGTACAGATGCTCCAGTATTTGTCTCCATTTTCTTTTTGACTTGTACCTTCTTTTGTCTTGTTGTTAAACGGCTAAGTGCTGATATCATGAACTCCAGTATTCCTCTTCTCCAAACATGTCGACATAGCTCTTTGAGACTTTGCTGTGTGAAGACTTCACGACATAGTATAAATCAGACTTTGCTATCAGAGTTTGCTGTCAGAATTTGCTATCAGAGTTTGCTGAATACTATTGTGAAGACTTTGCGGTGTGGCTATATTGAGGACTTCTCGGTATGGCTGAGAGGAGTATGCGACATAGCATAAACTGACTTCACGGTGTAGGCATTTTGACTTTGCGAACTCAACACTTCTCGACATAGCTCTTTAAGGACTTCACGACATAGTTAATTATGACTTCTCAACATGGGGACTTAGAATAATTTTTGCATCTTATTGCTTCAAAGTGTCTCACCCTGCTGCATAAGCAATCTTGAATTTCTTCTAGGAAGATTACTCCAAGATCCTATATACAATCTAGTTGCTAGAAACTTTCTAAGCTCATTATTAACTAGAGCAATCAGAATAAGACTAAGTACATGATTACAAGACAAGTACAGTAGAGACCTATACTATATCCCAGTGTTAAAACACACTAGGTCATATAAGTGACAATGTCACAATGTGTAGAATTGTTAACTGTGGTATTTAGACATGCCTTAAGCCCAACAAAAAGAGTAATATGTGGATGGTTTAGATACATGAGGACATTGATTAGACTAGTTTTGTGTGTTAGCATGTAATTTTTCGACCTTTTAACAAATGGACCATAACGAGAAAAAATTGATTGATTTAATTAGTTGGATTTAGAAATCCCAAATTTTTGAATTATTATTTTAAACTAGTCGACAAAGCCGCGCTTCATGGTGGAATACCCCTCTTTTGTAAATTAATATTTTTTATATAAACATCCACATTGATAATTAGAAAATAATAAATGCTATGAATAATAACAATAAAAATGTATCTATAGCAGCTAATCAGTAAATGAGTATAACATATCGTAAATCGCTTTGCGTTTTTAGCAAATTGTTTCCTATTTAATCTCAGTTATAGTCAATGAGGTTTGTTAATATTAACAAAAGTGATAGCCTCTGACATTCTAAAATAATGCAATGTTTATCAAAAAACATGTTAATCAATGATCATAAGTACAATACAAATACTTATAGCTACTTACGATTAATACTCATAAAAAATAATCAATAAATCATCTATCTTACTATAGTTGTAATCGTCAAGTTACCACCAGGCGGGTTAAAAAAATGTTACCACGCGATAATTAAAAGTTAAGATGGTAAATCTTCACTCACCACGTACAATAAATTCATAAACTTTTATGAGTATGATATAATAATACGATGAATGTGAAGTCATAAACTTTTATTGATGATGTAATCTTTATGAATTTTATGTATTTTAATAAATTCAAATTCTCCTTTTCTATAAATTCGAACTCTACATCTTTATAAATTCGAATAATTATTCTACTTCTAATATGTTACATGATTTTTTTTTATTTTTTAGTATTTAAAATTTTAAAACTTTAAAAAAATTAGAAAAATAGATCAAGACGATATGAGAGACGCCACCTAACCTTACGTGTAACCTCCTTTATATATATATATATACCCTCTCCTTTATAAATTACAATACGTATTCTACTTACAATATATTAAAAGATAATTTGAACTCCTTTACAAAGTAGCATACTTTTTCTGCTTACAATATGTTGAAAGATAATTAATTATCATATTTAAAATTATGAAATTTTAAAAAATTGAAAAAATAAATTGAGATGGTCTTATAAGTGTCCCTAACTTCCCGTGCATATGCATCCTCCATCAACCTAAACACAATAACAAATTCAGAAAAGGTCGTTGCATCCTGTTTATTAAAAACGTAAGAAGAACTTTAGTAACTATAAAAAGGTCGATGAGTTTTTTTTTGATCATTAGTAATGCTTAAAAAATAAGGAATCTCATGCGGGGTTATTTAGATGTGAAACTTCTGATATGCACAATGTATTAGCAGAATGGTAGAATAACTGATTAACTTAATCAGCACGAAGATGGATTATAAGAGCACCTCCAGTGCTAGAAGCCCACTTTCTTTATTTTTGTCCAAACTGTCAGCCCATGTGGAAGAAACTGGGCTT
The DNA here is from genome assembly GCA_003724115.2 of Anethum foeniculum. Taxonomy (NCBI): domain Eukaryota; kingdom Viridiplantae; phylum Streptophyta; class Magnoliopsida; order Apiales; family Apiaceae; genus Anethum; species Anethum foeniculum. The sequence goes on from PHNY01063675.1 coordinate 3,129, forward strand.
GAAAATAAAGTGGCCAACCCTCTCCAACTTAAGTGCCCACTTACCACGTTTTATAGGACCCTTTTTTACTCATATTATATTTTAAGTTAAGTGATATCTTATAATATAATAATATTAATATTAATGTTACAATATAAACGTTGCAAAAGTATATGTTGTTTTTAGAAATGTAGTTACAGCAGCTCAACACTCAGTCAAATATAACAATTTAATATTAGTTCGTGTCAGTTGGCCAATGCCCACTTTGGTGGGAAAGTCCCTTTTTTTTGTTATTACTCCAGCGTGTGGGCTAGAGAAAAGTGAATGCTCGGGTCACTTCTCGTGGTTCAAGGCAGCAAAATGGCCAGCGTTGTAGCTGCTCTAAGGGTCAAATTTAATTTTAAAAAAACAATTGCTTAATTGTATGGCACCATAACTGGAAGGAGGTAGATACATTGACCAAATTCAGTTTAGAGTTTTATAAGATGAGATACAAACCTGTGCTATCAGATTACGAAGAAATGAAATAATTTAGTCAGCAGCTAAACATTATGATTTTCAAAAGTAATACGTGCTCTATGAACAACAAATATTAATTAAAATTTGTCTAACACGTAGTTACGCCTTTATAAATTCTTAAAATTATTCTACTTCCCGTAATAATTTTAATTCTTTCTTACGATTAAACATGTATTCTACTATAAATAGAAATTTTAATTATGTATATTGTAAAACTTTCAGTTATATGTCTTGTTTATAAATTCGAACTATTCTTCTTTATAAATTCGAACACCTATTCTACTTCTAATATAGTAAATAATATTTTTTCTTCATTTTTAAGTATTTAAAATTCTAAAACTCTAATAAAATTAGAAAAATAGAATGAGATGACATTAGAGTCGAGCTATTTCTAATTAGAAATGTTAGAAAATTATTTAGTTTGATTGAATTTTTAAATGCTTGTGCTAAATTAAAAAAGTTTGTTACCTAGAGCAGCTATCACAACTACTTTAATTAAATTACATTAAAAGGTAACACGATCAAATCAAAATAAATTAAACATGAGCAATACAGAAAAATAAAAAAAGCTCACTTGATTGCCTGTAAAAAAAACTTTGTCACACGCTGACCATTGAAAAACAACCATCTTTTTAGCTAAGAAAACAACTTAAGTAAATATGCTTCTTGCATCATTAAAAAAATTAAAATAATAAAGATCATGAGTTACGTACAAATATAAGCTAAATGAAAATGCAAATAAATTTGCTTCATAAACTAAAAATTGACACAAACATACAAAGAAAACTATATTTAATGTCGTTAGTATCTTTAAAATTAAATAATCCCAAATATTTGATGAACTGATTCCCGGCCAAGGTTATCTGGATAAACTCAATGTCGACCAAAACCTGCAAGTTCTGGAAACATGTTATTAAACAGTCATAACCGAAATATGTTAATAAACAATTATAACCACAGAAATCAAAGCAATTAAATACAATGATAAAGATAAATATAAAAACTAAATTAAACTATACGGTTTAACGAATAAATTAAGTTGACATGATTTCAAGTTTTGGGAGATTATATAGGCTCAAATTTCTAATTATACTTCTACATAAATACGAATGCCTTTTCTATCTATATATACATAAATGTATTTCTATTCTATTATAAATAGAACTTTATATTATATGTATTTCTTATAAATTCGAACTCTTCTCCTATAATTTTTGATTTTTTAGTATTAAAAATTCTAAAATTCTCAGAAAATTAAAAAAATAGATTGAGATGATCTTAGAGACGCCACCTAACCTCCCGTATATCATAATTGTTAAAAACGATAGGCTTTGTTGTATTAACACTTCTTGCAATGCATGTGGGAACGATAACCCTTGTCGAGGATATTATTTTTAATCGTGTGTTAAGTATAGATGAGGGTATTCAATCTTTATCTATATAATACACCAACAAAGGTATAAAATTAGTGAGACATTTTATTCATGTGAAATGACGAAATGTTGTTAATGGAATTTAAACCTGAGTCTAGCCATTTCTTGCACACTTCAATACCACTATGCCACCATGCCTTTTGTATTTTTAGTTATGCACTTAATATGTATGTGTATCATGAAAGTAAAATTTGGTATTTTATCATTGCAATTTATAGAATAGTATTTTTTTAATCATGGTTTTCTTTTCATAACATATATATTTCTAAGTAATTGAAGTTACTACTCCATCCGTCCCGAATTATATGTTTTGTTTGATTTTTTTTATATTCATATTTAGCTAACTTTGAATAAATACTTCACATAATATATGACCGAAACAATTAAAAAAATTATATCATTAGAATATATAAATACAAATTGGGTTTAATGTATATCATTAGAAAATTTTCAATCAAAAATTAAGTCATTATGATCATAAAAATGATAAATGACTAATAAATTGGGCAGTAGTGAGTATTAAAATAATAATAATAAACAATATTTAAATGAAATACAAGATTATAAAAATAATTATTAATACTATTTTTACAATTATTGGTGAATATAATACTAAATCATATATAATGATTGATTTGTTGAAATAAACATGTATTTATATTACTCATATGACATAATGCATTCTTTCATTTAGATTATCACGATGATGATATAATTTTTGGACGAAATAATTTTTTTGAAAAGATGGTTTTAAACTTAAACGTGCCTAAATATTGAGGTGATGTGATTCATGTTGGGACTTAAGTATATAAAATTCATGAAAAACACTAAAGACAAAACAAATTATGTTAATTATTAAAATACTCTTCTTGTTACACCCATAAGATTTCTCATCTTAGACGGAATATAAATATTAGTATATCGCCTAAGTGGACTAGAAAGACACTAATATTTCGAACAAATTTTAATACTAATAATATAATGTTGATATATTAATAATAAATGAATATTTTTCATAATCAAGATAACTTACAGGAATAAACAACTTAGAAATCAATGAAACAATTGATATTTAAAAAAATTTATTAAAAGCCTGATCAATTAAAGTTCCCACATTAGTCACCTTTTGATATTTTTTAATAGATGTCCGCAGATGATAAGTTACAAAATTATAGCAGATATTTAAACGTTCAACATTTCACTATTATTAGTGTTGTTGGAGGAATTTTGTGACAACACGAAATCGGAGGTTGCTGAAATAGTAGAGCAATTTATGTGTGAATATGGCTGTTTGTAAGGATTAGGGTTTATGAAAAATAGAGGGGCTGGACCTGGCAGGTGTCTCAATTTGTCTCGTTGTATCGGATCCCTTTAGCCAAGATGCTTACGTACCAATTTATATTAGATCAAGCCCAAAACTTCGTTAATGTGGGCAATTACAGATTTTATCTAATTTAATCTTGGCGTTGTGATATCTTCCTGATTTGAAGGATATCGTTTCGAGATATTTTTTTATTATGATTGATTGAGATTGATTCTTTTTTCGTTTCAGAGAGAGGATATTAAGTTATAATTATTAATCGTAATTAATAAATAAGAAATTTGGAGATTATTTAGCCATGCCAAAATATGGCGTAACAACAAGCCCCCAGTTCTTCAGTGTAGCTTGATGCAGTGGAGAACTAATAATTCTTCAAGCTTCCAAATTTCTTGAGTCACTGAGAAATACTGAAAATAAATTATCTAATAAATAGCACTATAGTGCTCGTAAATCCGTATGTGGGTGCAAGTATGACACTATGCAAGAACCAATATAGGATATATATTTTTGCCAATGTTTCAAAAGTGCGAGTGTAAATAATATCGTTTTGAAATTCATTGCGGTCTTCATTGTCAATTTAGGACCTTGGCGTTTTGTATATAATCCAGATTGGCGTACACACTGTTCAAATGTCGCAAACTCCTCGTAAGGATAAGGTTGTGTCTTCGTAAGTCCTAAGCCCTCGTGTTGATGGGCTGTGCCTTTAATAAGTTGTACCGTCGTCTCCTTGTAAGTGAGCAATGTATTCAATGATATAAGTTTTATCTTTATTCTCCTGCGGGAGTAGGGTCTTCAATAGTGTAAGTTTGTCCCTGGACCCTCTTGAGGGAGGAAGACTTTCCATAATCCTGAGTATCGCTGACTCCTTTACTTAAGTGTGTAGCATTGTGGGACTCATAGCTTGCCCAGGCTTTCCTACTTGACAATTTTAGTGCGCAAGTTTGAAATATTTTTGACATATACTTATTATCGCGAAGTTATATGAAAAATATTTTGAACGCAATTCAAACGCAATAATATATGTGCGAATTTAAAGATGTAGCGATATTGATTTTTTCTAAAATAATGTTTTCGTAAAACATTTTCTTCAAAATTATGTGCATATAGATATTTTTTAGAGAGATGCAGCTCGTACGATCTTCTAAATATCCACAATTATTCAATATAAATATCTCGTAAGATATTTTCCCAAAATATACGTGTCTTCCAAATTTGGATTTCACGAGTAATTTTACAAGCATAAAAATATATTACTCGCACGTATTTTAAAATAATAAATATTTCTATGTATAAAAATATTTAATAAACTGAATTTACGCATGCAGGCATGAACATATAATTAATTTACGGAAAATTAAGATAAGAAAATAAAACTTATCTTTTTTTTATTCCGCTGCCTTTATTGCTGCTTCTGGCCGGTTGGCTTCATTCCGAATTTACAACCGCTGCGGGGCTGCCTATCTTGCATCGATTCTTAGGCGCGTGTTGCTTCTTTTTGCATGATTTTTTGTCACGTACACAACCACTTGATTTTATTTTTGTTTTTCTTCCACGGGCTCCCACGAAAACAATTTTCCTTAGCCTTGCTTTTTATCCTTTATTTTTCCTTGCGCTGACGTGGTGTTCTACCATCATAACAAATTTCATGGTCTTGTTTTTAGTTTCTGCTGCTGGTCCCACGAGTAAGTAATCACTGTGTCTTTATTTTTATTTTTTTAATTTGAAATCCCGGTAGCTACCATCTTTGTGGCTTGATTTTGGAGTTTTGATTTTTGTAGGGCATACTCAGGCGGGCCCAATAAAATGAATCAAATTTTTTTCATTTGTTATCCCTTGGCAGCTCCTTCCTTGACGTCGTTACACCGCGCTTTCTGATCAAAATTAGAACCGATGTATTTGGTTGCAGCCCTTGCCTCCGGTTGTGGCAATGTATCGCTGAACCCAAAATCTCCCCGTATTAATTTGTGTTTAAAAATTATTTGTCCTTCACAAATAATTAATTGCCCTCCTTCTAGCGTCAAATGTTGTTGGAGGAATTTCGTAACAACACGAAATCGGAGGTTGCTGAAATAGTAGAGCAATTTGTCTGTGAATATGGCTGTTTGTAGGGATTAGAGTTTATGAAAAATAGAGGGGCTGGACCTGGCAGGTGTCTCGATTTGTCTCGTTGTATCAGATCGCTTTAGCCAAGATGCCTACGTACCAATTTATATTGGATCAAGTCCACGCAGTTCTGCAAAATTGTGTTTATCCCTAAGAGACTTTAGGGATAAACTTCGTTAATGTGGACAATCATAGATTTTATCTGATTTAATCTTGGCGTTGTGATATCTTCCTGATTTGAAAGATATCGTTTCGAGATATTTTTTCATTATGATTGATTGAGATTGATTCTTTCCTCGTTTCAGAGAGAGGATATTAAGTTATAATTATTAATCGGAAATAATAATTAATAAATAAGAAATTTGGAGATTATTTAGCCATGCCAAAATATGGCATAACAATTAGTTATTAGAATATAGAACGTATAGATATTAATTGACTTGGCATGTCCGACAAGAAGGGTATTATATTCTCAAGATCTGCAAAGGGATCTCATGGTCCTCCATGTGGTGGAGCAATTATACAAGATCATATGGGAACATTTGTCTCACTTTTCATGGCAAACTTTAGTCGCTACACAGTTTTTGAGGTAGAAGTATTATCCATAACCAAAGTTCTTGAGTTAACGAGAAATTTTGAAATAAATCATTTGGAAGTTCACCTTGATAGTCTGACTTGTGTGCAAATTCTCAAACAAAATAGCAATGACCGAGATGAACGTGCTTATGATCTTAACTGTTGTCGCAATTTGATTAGAAGCTAAGATTGGATGGTGATGGTATTTGTGGATATCGAGAAGGTAACTGTGCTACATACATATTGATTATCAAATGAAGGGGCTTTACGGGATGAAAAGTTTCAAATATTGAAAAGTTCTCCTCTGGAGTTTAGTAGATTTTTAGTTGGAGATACAAGAGACGTGATTTGACAATGATCAGTCCCTCAGTAGAAAGCTCGATTTAGTTTTATCTTTTATTCTTTGATTGATTTCTTCGTAACCCAAATGATTTTTTTTTTTTTGTATTATTTCATGAAAACATACTAGCTAATTAATTATATGTATTAACCTTTTGTTTTTCAACACATAAAAATTAAATTACTTATACTCATTCAATTACTTGCAGATATATTAGTATTAAAATTAAAATTTTACATACAAATCATACGCCGATAGTTAATCAACTTATATGAGATATTCTTGCGATAATACGAATTTACTAATAAACAAATAATCGAGAACATTTAATTACGTATTTCACAAAAAAATCTAAAAAATGACTCGTGTCTCGCACGGGTTATTATGCTAATTTGGGTAATAAATTTAAATAATTTCAGGAGAGTTGAAAAAATTTTCGTAATAGAATTTCTGACAAATTCTTAAAAATCTTATGAACTTTATCTAAATTTCAGAAGAAATAAATATACTAATAAATTCATCAAATTCTACCATTTTATTATATAAAGATGGATTTTTCTACTGTGTGCCCATGGGCACATGATAAACGCGAAAATTTATAATAATGATAAAATTTGATTGGTGAAGATTTTATGAATGCAAGGGTACACCACTATTATAAAAACTCCGCCGATCAAACTCTATCTTGTTCGGCGCTTAGCGTGTGCCAGAAAAACTGTATAAAGATTCATAAACTTTTGAATACCAAAGAATTTTTTCTAATTTGTTTTTTTCTAATTTTTTTGGAAGCGAAACTAAAACCCTTGGTCCAGTCCAAAACCCAGTGATGAATTAAGACCAAACTAGCGACTCTACTAGGACTACTGCTCCACTACACAACATCAACAGCAATTACAGCGGCGGCGATGGAGGAACCAAGCAAGAGACAAAGTGTAATGAAAAGGGGAGATTACTTGGGAGAAATCTCTGCCCTTTGTTTTGTCCATGTTCCTCCCAGTCTCTCTTCTCTTCCTTACCTTCTCTCAGGTCTATCCCCCAAATTCATTTTTTTATATGCTTCTTGTCTCACTAGTCATTTTTATTTAGCTTTTTTTTTTTTTTTTTTAATGTCTTTTACCACCACCTAAATNTTTTAAATAGGTTGTTCTGGGTTAGTCTTGTTAAATTTCGAGCTCCTGCTGTATAAATGTGTACTGCTTGCGGTAATAAAAAGTGGAATGTGTACTGTCTTTCGTGGAACAAAATATAGACTTGGTGTATAGTGGACTGAGTTTCTCGTACAGATGGAGGCGTCTTATTTAAATTTAACAAGTTTTGCTTGATCAGAAATATGAAAACCACAACTATTGTGTATTTGTTTAGGAAGTGCAATGCGTTTGAGGCTTACTTGTTTTACCCACTTTTACAAGGGTGTTGGCCCTAAATGGCACAATTTCAATAACTAATGCCCTTGGCCCTGAATGGCACACCAAAACGCAATATCATCTTGGGTTGGTCTGTTTGTTTTAAAAAAGAACTGAAAATGTAATATAATATAGCGTTTTCTTATGTATAAACAACAGATAAACCGGCGTGTTTACAAGCGACACAGGAGGTAACGTTTACCTCGAATGTAAAATGCAGTAAGTGTGTTTTTTACTGGGCCCACGTTGTGTCCTTTGATAATGAAAGAAAGAGACGCTGCATTGTGGGCTCCACTCCAGTACCCTTTGTTCAATAGAATCACTAAATATCTTAGTTAACACAAAATGCAAGACGATTTAACGCTTAGTTGTGCTAGAAGGGGGCAATTTTTTCAATTGTGCTGTTTTGGAGATTTCACATTCAAATAGTGGCAGAAGGGGCCATTTCTCATTTTACAATCAAATTTAGGGGTATTGCTTTGTTATTTCTTTCCTTTTGTTTTCTTTGTAAGGTTATTTTATTTGATGTCTTGTATATGCACGAGTTTGATACATTATTTTTGTGACCTATTTATTTGAAATGTATTCAAATTAATTGTCCACTCATTTTGTTTTTATCTTTTTTGCATTAGGAACTGGTTCCCAGATCCTTTTCTATGACTTGAATACGGGGAATATGATAAAGTCATTTCAGGTCTTTGAAGGTATACATGTGCATGGTATTTCTTGCACTATTATGAATTGCACAGAAGGAACATGCTCCTCCAAGCTTGATTTCAAGATTGCTGTCTTTGGGGAAAGAAGAGTCAAACTATTTAGCTTGAGCATAGATATTGAAACTAAAATGCAAAATGAGGCACAAGTTTCTGTCAATTTAATCCTTCAGCAATCGTTGCCGAAATTTAATCAATGGGTTTTGGATGTTTGCTTCTTAGAGGTCTGTAATTATCATGCTAAGAACACACCTGTGCTCTTATGTTTGTTTTTATTTTATTTTTTATTTCGTGCTTACAGTCTTAAATGAAACCATTAACACGTGGATGGATAGCAGGATGCAATAAGTTCTTCCTCCAAGTGGAAACAATGTCTTGCCATTGGATGCAGTGACAACACTGTCTGTTTCTGGGATTTGTCGAGATCGTCTTCAAGCTTTGAAGTCAAGTCTCCTGGTTGGTTCCTGCATCATCTTGCCTACTAGACTAATAAATTTATTGTTATAGATTATTGTTTTATATGTAGTAATAATATATGTATAGAAAGGTGATCTAATATGTACTGTATGTTTGAAGAGTAAACATGTATAACCAAATGTAAAATAATTTCATAATATAGTAAACATTTAAAACATATGTCGCGGCTTGCAAATCCTACTGAATGAAATCTGAGATGTGAAACTTTTATTTTGGGATCAAGTTTTGTATCAAGTGTTATGCTTAGGTATTGCACTTCTTTGTGCTTATAGTTTCTCATTTATCTACAGTAAGGTGTCTTCTCTATTCCATGAAAATGTGGGGTGAGCAAATTGGAGCTCTTCATATTGCATCTGGTACAATTTACAATGAGGTAAAAAGTTCATACATGACTAAATTTATAATACCTCATTTGGTATACTTTTTGCTACATTTAGTTTATCAATTCCTTGCCAGTAGATTAGGAAATGATTATTTTTATGCTAGTAGTTTACTCTATATATATATATGTTTTTTTTTTCTAATGGGATGTTATTACATTTAAGATAGTACTGATATCGGATTGGAGGAAAAGGGATGGAAAAAGCAAAAGGTTTTGAAGATTTACAAGTCTAGTTTTCCGAATGTTGTAGAAGTTATTATTAAATATAATTCTAAAGGATTTTTTTTTTTGAATGATTTGAGAGTATAATTTCATAATGTATTGATAAATAAATTGTAGTTATGTAGATTTACCGTGTATTAGATAATTATTATTCAGAATTATATTGGGTATGCTATCAAGATCAATATTTTTATCTATCACAGCTGAAATATTAAAATCCGGAACTTCTAATTGCTGTTGCTAAATTATTTGCTGCTCGCAGATTATTGTTTGGAAAGTGGTTTTTCCGAATCTAAGCAACCCAGGCAAGGAACCTGTAAATCTTACTTCTTTAGACCATGAAGCTCCCGAATTTCATTATCATCAATTAGAAGCTGTTGCTGTATGTAGACTTGCTGGACATGAAGGCTCAATTTTTAACATAGCATGGTCGTCTGATGGATCAAAACTGGTATCCGTCTCTGATGATCGTAGGTGAACAATTTATTTTAGGACATGCTTAATTGCTTATTACATGTGTTGGTTTGATCCTTATAACCGGAAATTCATTCGATGCTTAATTCAAATTGCAGTGCTCGAATCTGGACAATACATGCTGAAAAGGAAGGCATTAATGTTTGTCACGCAGTTGGCCCAGTGCTCTTTGGTCACACTGCCAGAGTCTGGGACTGTTGCGTAGCTGATTCTGTGAGTTCTTCAATGACACTTGCACGTTTATTCTTTTATCATCTACTTAATTTTGTTTACTGTTGAGATACAACTGGTATACATTCTTCTCGGCAAGCATGTCGAAGTGTTTCTCTTCTTCAAGACCTCACTGAATCGTGCATTTGGAAAAAATATCTTGAGGATGCCCGAAAGCCCTTCTCTTTTTATCTCCCTTTCTGCTCTTCCTCGTCCTATACACGTTTGTCTTTGTTTTCTGTGCACCTTTCCCATGGAATGTAGGCACTATATGATTTTTCTGTCGTCATTATTCATTCAAAGTGCATGCCTAGGAAGATTCTTCTATCTGTAACATAAATGGTGCTTATATAGTGGTCACACCAGGCTCTTTATGAATGTCACTTGTTCATGGTGGATGTTTTTCCATATAGTATCATATTTTTTGGTGTGTTGTTTTTACAATATTCGCTAATGTTCTTTTATGCTTCTCCACTTTGTCGCAACTAATCTTACTTCGTGCTGAACTTTTGTTCATTTTTTTCTTTGATCGGGATCTGCATAGTTTATTATTACTGCTGGTGAGGATTGCACATGTCGTGTTTGGGGAGTCGACGGAATCCAACTAAAGGTGATCAAGGAACATGTGTAAGTTTGATTTTTCAAAATTATATTTTGTATGCTGAATAAAGTTATTGTATACTTAACATCTTGAATCGTTGTTTGGTGATCATGAGCTTCTGGAATCGGAACTATTTATAACTAATTAATTATCGAAGACATCGTTTATTGCAATGCATTTTAACACTTCTCATTTAATTCTTTTTAGACCATTTGTTTTCATCTCGCAAGTACATATGTTGTGGCTGACTTCTTGCTTCGTTTTTATTAGTTTTGGATACATTACCTTGTAAAGATTTGATTGCAGGCTCAACATGTGTTCTATTTTCAAAAACCCTGACTAGTAACTAATATGCTATATAACATGAATCTGTATTTCGTTGAAATTTTTTAAATTTTATTGGAGGTGGGTGGTGCAGAGGGGCCCAAATGAAGAGTTCACACCGACTTCGAATAAAGGAAATTAGTCTATGCATTCTAAATTTTAAATTAGAAATTTGTGGTAACTTTGTTCTGGTACAAACATGTCATCAGTTATCTGAAACTGATATTTTCAGTATGGTTGTGTAACTTCATTGCTTTTTCTTTTTGACTCCTTTGCAGTGGTAGAGGAGTATGGCGATGTTTGTACGACCCTGCTTCCTCTCTTCTTGTTACTGCTGGCTTTGACTCGGCTGTTAAAGTTCATAATCTGCATGCTTTTAAGGCCAACAATTTTGATAGATCCAATCAATTGATCGACGATTCCATACACCAAAAAGATATGTTTGCATTTTGTATTCCGAATTCTTCTGGTCATGTTGGACTTACAGACAGGTAAATTATTTAAAAACCACACCGATTTATATTTATCTTAGTAGATTATAGAGCTTGCCTATTTTTAATATTTGATAGAACAAGAAACATAAAGAACAATCTAGGCTATACTTTATGTTAGTTAAATCATCGGGTTGTGAACAAAATAATATTAGCAGTCTAAGGGTCATTTGGGAAATATGAATTATTAATATCTGAATGGTTTAAATTTCTAAAGATCTGAATGAATTAGCAACCTGAATGAAGAATGAATAATTTAGTTTGCTAAATAGGTATCCAAAATACCTGAATTGATATTATTTTCCGATTTTAGTTATTTAGATAAACAATATTATTTGACAGAGTACATCTACACTCTTTTTGTGTGTTTTTTTTAATTGTATATACATAATTTGGTTTTTAAGCTTAATTGAGTGTACTGTTTAAAGAAAAATTGGTATATATGTACGATTATAATTTAACATAATATTATATACTACATAAGAGTAAAAGAAGTATATATTATAATCAAATTACTATAATTGTATATTTATGTGTAAAGTTTGAATCATTATAAATTTAGTTGTAATAATGAACTGGAGAAGAAAAGTATATACTGACTCAGATAAAAGCTAGATATAAATTTTGGGAATAAAACAAGTGATGGGTAATAACGAAAAAAATTAATAGATTACTAGACATAAGCTTAAAATTTGTTGGAATGATTCAGACAAAATTTTACACCTGAATGATATACAGGTAGTTCTGATTCATTCAGACAACATTGTTTTTTAAAAACTTACAGTCTGGCTGATAGAGTCGCTCGGTTTTTATCCCCATTCGTAAATAAATGCCCCCAAGATATTAAATACCTGCTGCTTTGCATTGTTATCACGAAGACGACTATTTGTTGACTAGTCGATACGAAGGTACTTAGACGAGACTTTTCGAAGCTCGAATAGGCAACCATGTTTGTGGTTTACAGTCGCCCAATCCAACTGATGCCGATACAGAAGAAAGAAATGGGGATGAACATAATATTTAAATGGAAAACTTTGTTTGATTTTCGTCTCACCTTGTGTTTTTATATGCTTGGACATGTTCCATATTTGGTTTTGGAATGTTGTTATGTAGTAACTATGCTTAATTTAAGCCTAGTTTTCCATCTTTTAATTTAAATTATGAAATTGATGTGTTTAGTTATATTATATATTAAATCTAGTAAATATATATACATATATACATACATATATACAAACACACATATATATGTATGTGCGTGTGTGTGTGTATATATCTCTCTTTCTGTGTGTGTGTGCGCGCGCGAATGACTTATCATCTTTTTAAGACAAGTTGAACAACTTGTCGACTAGTCTTCTCGATAGTACTCGGGTTTCAAAGTTCGACTTTGCGCCGTGATAACCATGCTCTTTGATCATTTAAAGCAATAGGCTAGTGTCAACACCTTTATTAAATGAAAGATGATTAATTGTAAGGAGAGTGTGTGATAGTTGTGTTTTTTCTTTTGCGAAGTTTTACATGTTGAATTGGAAATGGTCATTTGCTGGAATTTAATGATACACACGCACAATGCCTCCTAGACTGGAACCCAGAAGCTCTAGTACACTTGGGGGCGGGAGGAGAGCATATATTTACTTATCAAACTAATTAAGTCTACTTAAATACTTTTAAGTAAGAATGCAAACCCCCAAAATTTTTATTTCCCCTAAAAAGATACTTTATTGAGATACACCTATAGTTAGTGCATATATGGAAAATATCTGGTGCCAATTTGGTTTATATATGATACTGGAAAAGTACTTACCATCATATAATAATGTTAAAAGGGAAAAGGTATAAATGGTTGAGGAAGTTGCTTGTGGTAATCGACGGGGACTTTTTTTTTTTTTTTTTTCATGTCATGAACCCAATATATCATTGGGCAGTAGTACCCATAGGAACATTATTATCATTATTCTTCCATTTTTTAGGTCGTAATGGGTGTTTGGGCCCGGTCGCGGGGGGAGGGGGTTGGCTCTAGATATAGTTTTTCTGCTACGCCGAAAATTAAAAATAATTTTGGACTCCGCTTACATCTCAACTCTCATAATTTGATTATGATTTTGTCAAAGTTGCGTAATCTGGTTGGTTACTTCGGTTTGCTGTATTGGGTCTAGATTTAGTTTTTCTGCTACACTGAGAATGAAAAGAATTTTGGACTCTGCTTACATCCCAACTCTCATAAATTGATTATGATTTTATCAAAGTTAATTTGGTTACTTCCATTTGTTGGACCCGTTTCTAATTTGCATTCTGGGATCTTTATTGCAGCAAAAGTGAATATGTCCGATGTTTGCAATTCTCATGTGAAGATACTCTTTATGTTGCAACAAACAACGGTTTTCTTTACCATGCAAAACTATTGGATAATGGAGGTGTTAAATGGACTATACTTCTCCAGTCCAGTGGAGAAGCTCCAATTGTTTGTATGAACTTGTTGACTAAAGACAGACATAATCTTTCTTCTGGTATCGAGGACTGGGTTTCTGTTGGAGATGGTAAAGGATGTATGACAATTGTTAAAGTTGTTGGTGATGTTTCTTCTCCAAAATTGGGCCTAACTTTTACTTGGGCTGCCGAGTCGGAGAGACAGCTACTGGGAACATTCTGGTGCAAGTCACTGGGATACAGGTATAAAGTTTACACCACACCGCTTAATGACTACAAACATGAAACCATTTCTTGGTGATCTGAAGTGTAAGAAGTTATTGTTGTATGTAGTATATTAAGTTGCAGAAAGAGCAAGCACTTGCACTTCCCAAAACACAGATAATTATCCTTTTTACTCTTTTTTTGTTGGGTCTCTTTATGGAGTTCTAATAGGGGTCATCTTAAAATGGATACTTGGATATTTTTTAAGAAATAAAAAAGTGATTTTACACTTCTAGATTTCTCAAACAAAACTGATGCCAGGCCCCATGGTCTCTAACTTTTAATTGAGTAATGTGTTTCGCTGTTAATTATGATTTATATGGAAATTAACTTCGCCTGCTTTTCATGTGCAAAGAAAAGGTTCATTTTCAGGACTGTTATCACCATTTTTTTTGGTCATCATAGATTAAATCTTCATGTCACTTTTAATTTCTTATGTACATATAATGCAGGTTTGTTTTCACTGCTGATCCGAGAGGAAAATTGAAGTTATGGAGGTTATCAGAGCCTTGTCCTTCTGATTCTCATTGCTCTGTCAGAAGTTGTGATGTGTCTTTAGTAGCTGAATTTGTTTCAAGTTTTACTAAAAGGATAATGTGCATAGATGCCTCACTTGAAGAAGAGGTATATTTTGCTTTATCCATTTAGTTGTTGATAATTGAATATAAGATTATTGGATGAGGATTGTTTCAAATGCGCATCAGTTGATGGCTTAAACTATTGAGTTGGTGTTTGAAAAATAGCGCTTTGCAGAGCACATATGGATTTATAAATCTATCCTAGCTAATAGAGGTTATCACTATTCCATTTCCGTGGATTCCTCTAGCCAGTTATGGTGTGTGGTTAGCCGATAGAGTAACTACAAAACAGACTGGACCGCCAGTGACTTGGCATGTGTTGCTAATTTGCTGAAGCTAACCCTGATATAAGAATTAAATGCACCGCTAAGATTAGATTTCAATTGAAGTTGTGATGGTACTCAAGTATTTTATGCTTTAGTAGTTCCCCTGTTTAATTCATTTAGTTATCCTCTAGGTTCTGGTGTGTGGGGATCTACGTGGTAATCTGGTGTTATTCCCCTTGGTAAAGGAGCTGTTACTGGGCAGATCGGCTGTTTCAGAATCCAAAATATCTCCATTAACTTATTTCAAAGGAGCTCACGGGATATCAGGTGTCTGCAGAGTTCTATTAGAAAATTTCAGTTCTGGTCAAGTCAATATATGCTCGGTACACCCTCCAATTTGAATCTTATATATTGCTTCTCAACTATTTTTTCTTGATGTGTATTAATGCATTTGTGCCTCTCTTGCACTTTTGGTAACTTACTTTGTATATATACTCCTAAGAGTTCATTATGATGAATGCAAGTAGTAAATTGTATCATTTGCAATCAATTGCATGATTTTATTGTACATAGCCAGATGCATTTGTATAGAGTGTTTTAATTATAGCATCGTTATTCAGGCTGGAGGAGATGGTTGCATATGCTATCTGGAATATGACAAGGACCACAAAAAATTGCAGTTCACCGGGATGAAACAAGTGAAAGAATTAAGTATGGTGCAATCAGTTTCTTACAGTTCTATGTTACACAATGATTTAGGAAGTGGAAACTATGCAGTAGGTTTTGCATCAGCTGATTTTATTATCTGGAATTTAATCACTGAGGCAAAGGTATTTAATCGCCACTATCTTGTAACCGAATTTTTTATATTTTTTCATCTTAAAAAAGTTCACTTCATAACAGGTTGTCCAAATTCCATGTGGTGGATGGCGACGTCCTAACTCATATTTTCTTGGCGATGTGCCAGAATTGAGGAACTGTTTTGCATTTGTCAAGGTCTGTCCTATGAGCTGCTGTTTTGTCTTCCTTACAAATAGAATTTGCTTAATCTTATATTTCTCACAGTTTTGTTTGTTGGAAGGAAGTACTAGTGTCCCACTAAGAATCTTTAGTTTTCCCAATTCTAATTGTTTGACTTTTAGGATGAGATCATCTATATCCATAGACATTGGGTGCCAGACTGTGAAAGAAAAATATATCCTCAGAACCTACATCTGCAATTCCATGGCAGAGAGATGCACTCCTTATGTTTCATCTTTGAGAATACAAGATTTACCTCAAACAAAGAACAAGGATTCTTTCCTAATGCATGTTGGCTCGCAACGGGGTGCGAAGATGGAACTGTGAGGTTGACTAGGTATGAGAAGTTATCATTTGGTCACTAAAAGTTGATATTGTAACATCATTTTCGTTGCCAACCACTTATATTATGGTCAATGTTGTAAAAAACTAAAAATTGTTAGCCGGACCTAATCGGTTGAGGTGCCGATTAGGGATTAATTGGTAGATCGGGCATTAATCGGAACAATTAATCGGATAATTTTTTAATATTTATTTAAAATATTATAAATATGTTATATGTACATATACATATTTTCGTGTTACACAACAGTTGGGCTTGTAGATGTGGTTCATGGACTTGAATAAATATATCCCAAGACATTATTGCCTTATATTACCAAATACCAACCATATACAGTCCGAGAATGAGACTAGTGAATTAGGTATTTCTCATGTGTTCACATTCTGCTATTTATCTTCTTCCGCTGTCTCCTTAAAACTAGTAAAACATTCAAACTACTTCCTGTTTCATTCTTATGCAACGAAATCTACACAATCTTATAACTATATTTACATGTACTCATAGTATGTTATTATCACATTCAACTAAGAATTATACAATATGTATATATAAACACAGGCACACATATATCTAGTGTTCAATTTGTGTAAATTAATGGGTAAGTTTCAAAGATCTGTTTAGATGCAACCCGATTTTTTGATTTTGCTCCTATTTTGATCCGGGTTTGACTGGATTTTGACCCGATTTCCCAATAAACATTTTTCCGGCCGTTTTCGAAGAAATTGATCGGTGGACTCCCGATTGACGATTAACCGGCCAATTAATCGCCAAAATCAGCGATTTTTACAACACTGGTTATGGTGTAGAAGTTTGAGTGTGATGCATACTTATAACTTTGACAGAGTGCATACTTATATTAGATATATGATTTCTAATAAATTTTTTCATTTTTTAAAATTTGAGAATACTGATAACATAAAGTATTAGAAAAGAAATGTTATATTATATTTGATTTTAAATTAACATATAACCTTTTCATATCTTATCATTTAAATTTATCCTCTCTAAATATATGTAAGCTTACAAATATTTGCAGTGCAATGAAATAATCATGTATCAATTTGCGTTTAAATAATTAATAGGAACATCTATGCATCAAAAGTGTCTATGTACTATGGAATGATGGAGTATAGAGGTACTGTAGGTCCATCACGAAGGTCAGGGACTCTGGGGGGGGGGGGGGGGATA
>PHNY01063678.1:12911-29742 GCA_003724115.2 Anethum foeniculum
TTGAAATAGTAAATTAAAATATAAATAGAACCATATCTTTATATACACTAACTTAAAACCCGTGTGATGCACGTATCTCTAATATTATTTTATATTTTATATTTGAATTATATATAATTTTAATGTAAGTAGTCTAATATTAAAATTATTTAATATATATTTATATCGTATTATGAGTTTTTCTAATTTCAGGTAAGTGTTAAATAATATAAAATAATATGTATATATGAGACATGTACCTTTATTTGTATAGTTATATATGATAAAGTAAATGTTTAATTTACCGTAGTTGGTGAGATTCGAACCTGAAAATTTGGTCGGTGTTGAGCAGAATTGAAGTAGAATATATTATCTCAACAATGCTGGTTTGGATAACTCAACATGGAATAAGTACATGGAAATAATTCTATATTCCACTGAAATCAGTACAGATTGAAGATATGGTATATACACATGGTTCTGTGTATTGCAGTGAAGAAGTCGTCAACAGAAGCCCGTATGAAGTTCATTAATATGTTCAGGCAACGGAGAAATAAGGATGAAGACATTTGAAGCAGTTCTCAAAATTAGTGTGAAGACCTAAAGGTTCTTAGTGAAGCTGATTGGATATGGTAAAATACTTAACTAGGGTTTGTATTGCTAATAATATGGAGGCCTGAGAGCGGAACTAGTCATCTGTGAACCAGACCATTGCACTAGGCGTAAGTAATCCGTGAAGGGAAAACTAAATATTATTGTTTAGAAAAATTGTTAAGTGAAGAAGCGTTTTCAAGTGAAAGTACAAAAGTGAAAGATATCTATAATTTTTTATTGAAATTGCATCTTGGGAAACTTTACTGGCTTGTGTGCAAAGGAAGAAAAATTAAGGTATCAAAGTGCAGTTTCACTTGCACATGTGCATGGCATAAGGTGTCATCTAGGGCTACATATACATACACACATGAATATGTATAACAAACAAAGCTGTCAAACTCTAATGATTCCTATGCAGAATTGTCGAGGTCTGGGTGAGATTTCTTGAAAATAATATAAGGCAAAAAACAACTAGACTGTGCGTTTCAGTCGAGCCCTAATTCTACAGGAGAGTTGCGGTCGAGTTCTAGTGAACATATTCTAGAGACTTAGTTCCAAGACTTGACCACTGTATAATGTGTCGAGCCTTTACTGTTACTATGAAAATCTGCCCGAGTTCTACTGTACAAGTCCAGGATACTATCACATAACTGATTAAGGCATCCAATGTCGAGTCTTGTGTTGTAACATAAAGAAACTGTCGAGTTCTGTGCTCTAGAGTGGCTTGTGGTCGAGGCCTAGGTTTCTTGGCAACATACCAAGTACTAAGGCTCGACAAGAAGCACCTTAATCGAGTCCTGAGTTGGACTTAGCTTTAAACTTGACTCCTAGCTTCCTTATAGAGGTTTCAGTCGAGCCCTAGCCTCCATCTGCTAGTATAAGTCGAGCGCATTTTAATGAAGCTCGGCCAAATTGAATACTCAGCTCTGAATTATTCTATTTAGTCAAAGTTTTATAAAGAGAAGTAATGTCAAAATTTCAATACACCATTAAAGCCTTACATCTTTTGTAACTCTTCTTTAAAGGGTTAATCATTGTTCAATTATTGTTTATTCCTTTTGATAGAAGAGAGATTTAGACACTTATATTTATTGATCTAGATTTTAGTTTTTAAATATTGCAGCATCAAATAACTTGTTATTTGGTGTCAATTTGTAAGCATCCTTAGAGGTTTAATTTTTTAATAAAAAATTATTCCCCGAATCTTGTTTGTGTTTGCTCTTTCGATTTAAGTTTTATTTTCCATTGTGATAAAATTGAAAAACGGACACAAATACATTCCCTCCCCTTCCCTTGTATTTGATTTTTGGACCTAACCATGGTTATGTTTTTAGTATTTGTATCTAACTGTTTTGATCATTTGGTTTGAACGATGTAATAGTTGTGATTTAGAGGGATACCAAATTAAGAGGTTGAACCAAATTATACCCCATTCCAATTATTACACTTTACTAGCTTACAACCCGTGCGATGCACTTGCTTTTTAGTATATATTATAATTTTCTTTATATTATTATATTTTTATATAATTATTAATTTTTAATTGTAATAGTATCTTAATTTAGTATGTATTTTAATCATGTTAATTATTATGATAAAATTGATATTAATAATTCATAATGGTTAAAATTGTATATTTAAGAGATTATGATCAATAATATAATATTATAAATATCAATAGTTTTTTTTAATTGTATGTATAGCTTAAAACTAGTAATATAAATTCTAAATTCTATTATCGTTGTTGAGAATATTCGAACCTTACGTTTTTGGTCAAATAACCTAAACATAAAATACTTTTAATATTGTTATTGTGGGGATTCGGACCTTGAACTTTTGTTAGAATAACGTATATAGGGAATATTCTTCAGTTTAGATCTAATGGCTCTAATTTTTTTACTTGAAGATTTAACGGTCACTATTCTTTCTATGTTTGAAGCAAACTCCCAACATTTATATCATGGTTGGCTTATTATAGTTTAATATAGATTTGTTAAAATTGTATTTTTAAGAGATTATAATCTTAATAATATAATATTATAAATATAAATGAATATTCTAATTGCATGTATTGTTTAAAACTAATTATATGAATTCTAAATTTTAATATCGTTTTTAAGAGGATTCGAACCTTAGGTTTTTGGGAGAATAGCCTAAATAGAAAATACTTTTAATATTGTTGTTGTGGGGATTCGAACCTTGGACTTTTGTTAGAATAGTGTATATAAGGAATATTCTTAGTTTAGATCTAACGACTCTAATTTATTTACTGAAGATCTAACTGTCAATATTCTTTTTATGGTTGAACCAAACTACTAACGATTATACCATGTTTTGTTCACTATTCCTTATTATTGTTGACGAAAGAATTTGGTAACAACAATGCTCGAGATCCGTCACCTGAATCAAGATCTACGGAGGTGGTTGTTCACTGGAAAAGCTGTCGGAGTGTGGTGGTTGTGATGAATTGGGAGCTGAGATTACAAGGGTTTATTTGGTGGTGGCTCGATGAGCTCCTCGTTTCCAACCCTTTACAATGTGCCTACATATCCCTATTTATAGGGAATCAAGCCCACGTAGTTCTTGGGGAACAAGAAACCTAAACGGGCTTAGGTTTCCCATTCCGAGACCTAGTATGAGAACCTATTGACCGGTCTTCGACTAGCTTTAGGAATGTCAGCCGATGAGGCCTAGTCATAAAGGCCCAAGGCTCAACTAATGTCTAAGGACTTCACGGATACGGCATCGACCCAACCTAGGAGGTGACACCAACCGCTACCAACTATCTCCTTGACAAAAGTAGTTGTAGGTATAGCCATGATTTACCCCAAATGTTGGACGCATACCTGTCCCCCGAATCAGAAGCGCCCACCAGATAGTAGGATAGGTGATCCCAAGCTTTTGTGGAGAAAAGTGGAGGACTACCCCAAAGTTCTCGAACGAGGACACATGTTGATAGTAAGAATAGAGCTCCTAAAGCACACAATGATTTTCACCCCACATCCCCAAAAAGGACACCCATTGACTACAGGAGGAGGCCTTCAGTACACAGAAATACCCCTCGAGGTCTCTGACCATGGACACCGCCTTCTTTGAGTACATCATGGGAAAGAGTTCTTCAATCATTAAGCAAACCCCTGGATCCCTTCCACAGAGGACGCGTCCTTTGTCCATAAAGGCGAATGACACATCCTTACTCTTCAACCACTCATATGCCCCTCCTAGAGTATATCCTAGAAGTGAATTCTTTGAATAATCTTCCAAAATATATATAAAAATAATTTTTTAAATTTCATATATTAAAAATTTGTTAGAAAAAATTTTCCTTTAAATTAATGCCTATAATAATAAAAATCCAACTTGTATTGGTGACAAAAAGGTCATTTTACAACTTGTTCTATTTGGGGCATTATTTCTTAGAATTGTGCCACAAGGGGCCAACGTCCCATTTTACCCTTCATATAATTAATACATTTTTTGTGTGCATTCCAAACTTGTCATTAAAAAATATGAATTAGTAAATTAATATATATATAATTTTACAGGTCATGCCATGAATTAACACAATTATATACTTTACTACACATGACTTTTTTTCAAGTTTTGTTATGGTCGTTTTGCCCCTCCTCCAAAAAAAGTAAAATATTATTAGTAATGTTAGTGGAATTAAACATCTTGTTTTATGTTTTTACAACCATCGTTATCTTTTACATCCAGTAATATTTTTCTAAATAATAAAAATTCGCATATATACTTTTTGTGCATTTAGTGTTATTAGTACGTAGAAATTATTTGCATCTTCTTCGACAAGTATTTACCATTAAATTGAGGATTAAATTTTAATTATCCATGATACTGACATAATTTTCTTCTTTTTGTGGCTTTAAAAAATGAGAAGTGCAAAATCTTATAATATTTATGGTCAAGCTATAAGAAAGCCTTTCCATTTGTATGATGTTATCTACTCACAATGCTTCACCAACTGGTATATGGCGTATTTGACACATCTAGTAGATCTAGAGTGGGAGCAAAGAGTAATAAA
The DNA here is from genome assembly GCA_003724115.2 of Anethum foeniculum. Taxonomy (NCBI): domain Eukaryota; kingdom Viridiplantae; phylum Streptophyta; class Magnoliopsida; order Apiales; family Apiaceae; genus Anethum; species Anethum foeniculum. Next base: position 17,527 of record PHNY01063678.1, read on the forward strand.
GAGCAGGTAACTATTAACGATCAGGAAGAGGATACAGGGGAGAATGATACCATTAAGTTCAAATAGTATATGAGTTATTTTAATCTTACTGCAAAATGGGAAAAAATTTATTCGAGCCATGTGATTTGATGTTGGAAGAAAAAGAAAACTATGATGGTTAGATGTCTATATTTCTGAGTTCCGCACTTGCAAGTTGCTACGACAATACCATTAAAAATGAATACATCGAGAACATATTCCTATTAAAAAACTTTATCGTTGTCTAATGTAGATACGAGTCATCCATTTCTGATAATAATTTTAACAAATCATAAATCAGTTGTGTCAAAATTAGTAGATATCTAATACACATCTCATATATGATTTTGATGTAATTGAGAATGATTTCATATTTATTAAAAAAACTGAAATAAATTATTAGATTTTTAACAAAATTTAATATTGTCACAGAGATCTTATTCAAGAGTCCATATCTAATTAACTTGTTTGCATAATAATTCGTTAAATAATTTTTAATATAAAATTCAATAAATTTTTATATTTTTTGAGACAAAGTCATAAAATTTATTACATAAAAGAGTATATGATGTGTACATAATTTTTTTAATGATTAAGATTTAATTATTTTGTAGGAATCATCGAATTATTTTCATATTGCTTACATTTTAATATAATTAACTTTTGTATGTTATAAAATATAATATTAATTAGTTTATAAATAATTTCTTTTCTATTGTATATTAAATTAAACAAACCTTCTTAATGAACCAAACATTAGCACAAGATTTCAAAATATTAATTCGGCTTCTGCAAGTTAAAGCAACCATACTAATATTTATCAGATATGTATTGCTTAGCTAATGAACATGTATGACTCTAAAATGAAGTACCCATCCTTTTTCTTGTGACACCAATAAAAAATTTCAAGAATTTTCAAAATCCATCATTTACAAACTCGAAGACATGCTACTGGTTAACCAAACAGATAATCCAAAATATTTTTCGTCGTCAGTTATTATTCTAGCGACAATTTTTTATGGAATTTGTTTTTATTTCGATATTTTTTTAACATAATATTAAATTAAAAAAACACTCTCAATAAATCAAACATTAGCACAAGATTTCAAAATACTACTTCGACTCCTGCAAGTTAAAGCAAGCATACTAATACTTATCGAATATGTATTGCTTAGCTAATGAACATGTATGACTCTAAAATAAAGTACACATCCTTTCACGAGACACACCTCATCATCATTGATAACTTATGGAGCATTTCTTCACTGTTTATTTCATTTAAGAAAAATCAAACATGATTAAATAACGAACTAAACAATGAAGAAAATACTCCATAAATTACCTAGCTGAACATTTCTACACAATGGATAGAAAGATGTATATAGAGGTTAAAATACATATTAAGAAATAGACTATAAGTGGAATCCTTATATAGATAATGGATGGAGAAAAAAAATGAAAAACTGAAGTCGGATATGTATGAGAATTAATCTCAGCCATTATATGTGTATATATATACATGTAAAATTGGCAGTTTCGTATGTGTAACCGGCAGTTCGGCAGTTTCATATGTGTAACTGACAGTTCGGCAGTTTCATTTGTGTAACCGACGGTTACACGTGTATAATGTGTGATGACTATATCTGTAAATTGTGTATGTTTAATGATTATATGGGTATAACCTTTTTGACACATGAAAATGATTCTTTAATAGATAAAAATGACACAATTTTTTTTTGCATATTATTCTTCTTTATCTAACCTATAAAGATTAAAATGGATTTTCGAAAAATAAAAATAATACATAAAACTTTTAGTATTTGTTTAAATTTTGTTATACATAATATTTTTCTTCATTTAACCAATAAAAAATATTGTTTCAAATTTTTGGTAAACTGAATTTTTTAAGAAAATACTTTTGAAAAAATAAAAATAATATGTAAACCGTTTGCGTTGGATTAAATATCTTCCAATTTGAGGTCAAATTTTTCCATTCATTTTCTTAACTGATATACTAACATTTTAGTCGTATTACATATTGTTGAAAATATTTTCATATAAGAAAACAATGATCCTACAATTATTAGTAGAAATATTTTCTATTATATATATATATATATATATATATGTTAGTCACATGACATGTCTATTCAATCATAACAAGGCTACTCAAGTAATAATGTCACTTGACATGGCTAAATGGATTCTACTATTAGGATTAGTGATAGGTTCTTATTGTACTTGTCTTGTTGCTTTAGTCATGTAACTTTTTCTAGATAACTGTGTGATTATAATGAGCTTAGGAGTTTCAATGCAACATCTCTGTAAATATTAGTCAAATAGTAAATCATTCTGGTAGGAGTGCAATCAAAAATTGTTCAGGCAGCGGTTCGAAGAAAGAAGACTATTTGAAGAAAATAAGTAGTAGAAATTTTTCTAAGTAGAAGAGCTACATAGTGAAGTGGTTTAAAGCTATACCGTGAAGTCCTATATCGTGAAGTCTAAATTTGTATTATGTCGTGTAGTCGTATCATGATGTCAAGGAAATATCAGAGTTCACGATATCACCACCTAGACAAATTCACAACAAGATAAATGGAGGTACAATTTTATGATTAAGGGAACAAGTCACTGTAGCACATTGTACATGGAGGTGGTCCATGGACCACCTCATCTTGGATCTAAACATGTTTGGCACTATTGCTCATCTTGGAAGTGCAAGACAAATGTGGGATCATGTAGAAGTTCTGTGTGAAAAATAGAGGAAGTAAGAGATAACAAGAGACATAGACTTGTCTCTCAGTATGAAGCCTTTATGACAAAGCCAAATGAGGGCATTACTGAGGTATTTGAGAGGTTTAACCGAGTTATAATGATCTTAAACTTCACGGAAAAAGCTATGAGGCAAAGGAGCTGAACATAAAATTTCTACTAACTCTTCTAGATTATTTGGAATAAAGAATATCCTCATCAAGAGAGAGATCTATCCACAATCGACTACGATATGTTGTATGGAGTGCTGAAGACCTATGAACTAGAACTGTTTCAAAAGAGATTTATACAAGCCAAGTAAGGTATTATGGCTAATAATGCTTGTGCACTACGTGTTGGAAACTCTGCTAAGATGAAAACACATTCTTTTGGAAAAGCTAAGATTGAAGAAATCATTGGGAAGATTATGATCTAAATGAAAATGAAGAATGTAAAAGAGAAAATGATGAAGAAGAGTTCTATATATACTCTTAAGGAACTTGAAAAAATGAATAACAAATCCATGGCTTTTATGGCTAAGAAATTCTCTAATTTAATATTTAAGAGGAATCAGCCATTCAAATCAAGAGTTGGAGCTGCAGTTGGATGAAATGGTTATAAGGAAAATGAATCAAGGGTGTTAGGTCTCAACTATACTGTAGAAGGGGGTGAATACAGTATAGAACAATCAAATCGAAATTAACAAGTAAAATGATGAACAATTTTTATATTGATGAATAAAAACTGTTACAGTAATATAAAATACTCTCTCAAAGAATGTAAGAGTATTCTTGAGAGCTGCTAGGTTACACGAATGATTAAACAATAATCGACAACACATAAAGTGTAAACCTATCCGTGTTTATATAACACACAGTTACACAATCAATTACTACTGATATGATTACACAAAGATGACTAGATACAGATCATATCTAGTAACTGATTGCTTCTTTCCGTATGTTGAGTACCCGACATATCATTGCAATCTTCAAGATCTTCAGTCAGATAAATCAATGCAAGATTTACTGCTTCTTCAAGTCCTGATAGAATAACTAATAACAATCAAATACTGATATCAAATACTGATATCAATCTGTCATGCTCTGATTTGCCTAAGTGTTAAACACTGATCATCAAATTATTTAACAATCTCCCCCAACTTCTATATGTGAAAATATGAACAAGTTTAAGAAGTTGATGATGACAAAACAGAAATCTAAATGTAAAAACTCAACCATATGAAAAATCAGAGATTATTCTTCAATCCTGCTATACCCAGTTGCTTCAGAAAAGAATTTCTTTACAAGATCTTCTTTTGCTTTATTCAAGTACATCTCCAACTTGATTCTGAGATCTTTAAGCTCTGGAGTTGAATCATCAATCTGATAGATAGCTGCCCTTAGGTCTGAAACCTTTGCTCTGCTTATATGAAGATATTCTAGCTGAATGACTCCAATATCTTTATCATTTGGATTGAATGTAACAACATCCATAGCCAACAGCTTAGTGATCTGAGCACCTTTTTTTGGCATATCAGCTGCTGTACCATCATGAAGTTCATACTTAGGAACAACTGGATAAAAATCTGCTGCTTGATAAAATCTGACCATCTGGCAGTAGCAGAATTTATGAAGTTCAGTAAATAGTGAATGTACTCTAGCTCCTTCCAGGATTTAATAAGCAGATTTTCTTCTGATACTCTCAGTCTCTTCCAATTTGATAGAAAATAAAACAAGTTCTCCTTAGGTGTGCTCCCATCAAAATGATCAAGAACAAGAAAAACAAAAATCACCTTTTGCAGATGCTTCAATTGAATTTCTTCACCAAGGTTATCAGTAAGAGTTGTGGGATCTTTGATACTGAGAGCATCATCTTTATAAACCCTTTCTCCTTCAACACCAAGTCTATCTCTAGTCTTAGGTTGTCTTGCTAGCACCTTAGAACTGAAAACTTTCTTTCATAGCTCACCCTTCTTTGGTTGAGGTACTGATTTGTTCTTCCATAACAATTTTCTCTTCTCATCAATAGATAACCGTGAAAGATCAGGAGTTGCAGTATCAGGATTTACCTCTTCTTTATCAGCATTTAAATCACCATCAGAATTTGCTACTTCAGAATTTAAGACTTATGTTTCAGGATCAACTTGAGCAATGTCAGAGGTTGATAAGAGTTGTTCATCAGCTTTTAATTCTTCAACATGAGTAGTATCAGTGGTTGAAGTTGCTTCTAGTCTTTCTTTACAATCAGCTCCTTCAATCATTCTCCTTCTTTTTTTGCTGATTTGAAAGTGAGCTTCTTCCTTTTCTTCTTCTTCTCTCACATCTTTAACTGCTCAAATCCAGTCAGTGTCTGGTTTCTCAAATATTGAATCAATAGTAACTTGAGCAGATACAGATGGAGGTTCATCAACCATTTGTTTCCCCTTATCTCTCCTATCAGTCTGTTGAATAGCCTGAGATCTTGTCACAGGTCTATTAGAGATTGAGACTTCTTTGATCATAATGCCTTTTTCCCTAGGCCTTTGTGTTCTTTTCTTCTTAGGAGAGTTGGTTATGGCTCTAGTAGCATCAGTGTTTGAACTTGACTTCAAGAGAGCAAAATCAGCTTCCATCTGCGCTATCTGTTCTAGGTCCATACCATCTTCTTGGAGAAGTCTTCTAGCTACAGCTTCATCAGCATCTATGATTTTTTGATCCCTGTAGTAGAGAGTAGTTGACTTTCCTTCAATATCCATTGTTTGCATGAACTGACTAACTTCAAATCCAACTTCAATTACCCTTTCAGCCTGGCCATCACTAGTATTTGTTACCATCTCTTCTTCAGTTCTTACTTGTGTGGTAACAGTAGTCAGTTTATGTGTTGTGGTCAAAGTCCTTCTTCTTCCTCTACCACTAACACCACCTCCTCTAGTCTTAACAGACTTAACAACTCTACTTCCACTTGTTCCAGCTCCATCCTTATGACTCCTTAGTGAATCTCCTCCCTTATGTCCACCATCAGCAGCATCATCATCATCCTTATTCCCTTTGATTTCAGGAGTTCATTTAGATTTATCAACTTTCTCCCCCTTTTTGTCATCAGGAATATAGAAAGATAAAAGGAGTTATAAAGAGCTCTGAATAGAAGATAATTGACCAGACATCTCCTCCTGCTTTTTCTCAATAGTAGTCTTTCTGTCAGTAATTGGCTGTAAAGCTCTCTTTAGTGCAAGGTCTTGCTTAGTTTTAACCTGGTCAAATGCTAGCCTGACTTCCCTACTTCTTCTTTTGTTGCGAGTTGATCATTATGAAGAGTTTTAATCATTATTGTAGATGCTTTAAGATGAGAAAGAAGTGCTAGATCTTTAATAGAAAGTTCAGCTGTCTGCAAGTGATCATGAGCAGATTTATAATCGAATGAATGATCAGAATCTCTCCACTTAGAATCCCATTGTGCAGATTTATTCTTAGCAATCGCAGCATCGATGAGTTGTTGTAGTCTTTTTCTTTTCTCTTCTTCTGACATGTTTTCAGGAAAAATGATCTCATCATATGATGCATTATGTGCAATGTTATCAAGATGTGTTGGATGTGCTTGTGCTTCTTCTTCTACAGCATTAGGAATTGATTTAGTTGCCTGTTCTACTTCCTCATCAGCAACAGGAACTGATGTTCCACAGTCAAATTCAACTGTGTGTGAGCCAATGTCAGACTCAATATCATCAGTATCAACTATATCAACTTGTGTTGCCCCTTCTTCTTCAGCAACAACAGATGAAAAAATATGAGCCATCAAGTCATCAGTAACAACATCAGTATCTTTCTCTGCTACCAGTGCTTCTTAATCTATAGTAACTGGAGCTTCAATATTTGTTGGAGAATTTGAAAGAACTAGATGTGTTGGACTTGCTGCAATATTAGTAACATTAGCCTTAGGTGACCTAGAGTGAGTAATCTGTATTTGAACAGTCTAAAATTCAGAATTTGTTCCCGGAGTACTCTGAGCACCTGCAATTTAACACAGTAAAAATCTTAGATCAATCAAAAGAAACTTAGATATCTATATTTTTTTAAAGTGGTCTCACCACTCCTCACTCCTCTCATCTCTTGACTTTCAATAGTCAGAGTTTACTCACTTGAGCTACTAAGCTCATTCTCTCATCTACCTCTCCTTTTGCCAGGTCAGGAGCCTGCCTCTCTTAAGAAATTATATTTTCACTAAATCTTTTCTCACACTCACAGAAAAGCTTAGAATAATATGTCCTACAGAAATAAGAGGTGGCTAAGAAGAGTAGACTTTAGTCACATGAACAGGGGTACCCACATAGTGGACTGTTCATGATCATCCATCAGTATATAAGAGAATATAAATATTACAGAGAAATTCTGATAATGCTTTCTCAGTATATGTAAATGCTGATAAGAGATCAGATAGTATACCTTGAGCAGTTTCAACTGGAGTATTTTCATCTGCAACTGCTGATACTGGATCTACTGGAAGAGCTTCAGAGATAGTGATGTTACCAGCTCCTTCCACAGTAGAATGTACTGTTCCTGATGGATCTAGTACAAGAGTTGATATGTGATCCTTGCTTGCTTCATCAGGAGTCGATGAAGGTTCTTGTGTGACAGGAAGTTCTAAGAGTGCTGTACCCCTTTGAGACACAGGTTTTTGTGGCTCTCCTTCCTCCTCTGAAGACTGAAAAGCATCAGGAACATCAGAAAGCCTGACCCCAGCAACTTCCTTCTTCGATCTTGACTGAAGCTTTGTTGCCTGGAAGACAGCTTCAGTTTTTGAGGCTCCAATTTCAGCAGTTGATAGAATGTCTTCTTCAACCCTTTGAGCTGAAGGTTCTTGTGTGACAGGATCAATGTTGGCTGCTGCATCACTCTGAGATGCAGGTGCTTGCGGGCCTGATCCTTGCTGAAAATGGTGAGGCTTGAAAATCCCTCTAGCCCTTGCTCTTACAATTTCTGACAGAGTGCTCCTTGTCTGTCTGCGCTTCTCAGGTGGAGAATTATCAGAAATGTGCACAATTTGTTCCTTTGTGTTGAAATCAGCTGCTATAGATTTAGCAGTCTTTAACTTCTTAAATTTGGATGATAAGACAGCATTGTCTTCCTCATCCGTGTCTTCATCAATCAACCTTCTCTTAGGCTGAAAATCCTGATTCCCACCTTGTGACCCAAATGTTTATAGTGGTTGCTAAGAAGTCCTCAACCCTGATTGCTTGAAAGCATCAGACTTAGCTAACTTCTGTTGTTTTACAATAGATGCATGTCGAGAGGCACCTGAGGTGTGTTCTGGTGTGTTTAGGTTGTAGAGCTTAGGTTAGGTGCATGAGGTTGCCCTGTGGCATCCTGCAACCTAGCTCCTTGTAAGTTTTGCAGACCATACACAGTAGGCCCTTATAGTTAATTAAAAACAATCTATTCTATCAGCTGTTTCTATTTTTACATTAGGAAAACAGTAAGAAAATATAAGCTGACAGAACCTAGCATAATATACAGTATTTGGATTAGCAGTTAACCTATCACCTATGAGTTTTAACAGAACAGTACTGAAATCGTAGTGAGAGTCGTAGATAAGAGAATACCCCATCTGCTGAGACATCTGAAGCAGTGCAAAAATTAGTACATTTGTTGGTGAAGGCTCTGGTTATACAGTCAATGTAGAAGTTCCATTCCTTCCTTAGACCGAGCCTTTTTAACTGACCCATCTTGTCCAGAGGTCCAGAGTAACCAATGGAAGTGAAGAAGTCCCTCATGGGTAAGTCTCCAATATAGATGGCGTAGCTTTCATGATTTGGTAGACCAAGAGCAGCACGAACAGTCGTGGGAGTCACTACCCTGTCTTCAGCATCATGAGAGAAAATAATGCTTGGTACATCGTTGTCACCACCGTCATCAAAATTAGCAGTTCTCCAGAACTTAAGAACCTGCCTACCAGAAATTAATGGTGGGTTTGTAAGTGCAAAACCCACTTCGCTCGTTTGAAGAAAATATTGAATGCTATGCAAGTCAGCGTCTACTCCATCTTTCTCAAGGATGGTTGCATAATTATTGGTGACAAACTCTGCCCCATTGAAAACAAAAGCTTCGGTGGCCATTGAATTAGTTGAATTGAAGAAATTTGAGATCGAGGGTTGCAGAGTTTAGAGTGGTCGAACAGCTAAGGAGAAAGAGAGTATAGAAACAGTTTTTGTAAAAAGTGAATATGTGAATAATCTGAAAATCACTTTTATTTACCTCTCTCTTACCTTTACTGATCGTGGCACATGAATGTGGATAGCTGTCAGCATATAAACGGCTATAGCAAAATTAGTGGAGCAGATAACTAGGTAAATATTAAACGTGCACAGTTAAATAAACTGATTACCTATTTTATCACACAACTTATGAACCGTTTATGCAAAAACCAATCTAACACGTTTAAATAACTGTCCAATTTCAAATCATTACTTCTATTCATCTTTAAAAAGAGAAGTAATTTTAAATACTGAGTTAAGATAAAGTCCAGTAACCATCAGCATTTTATTTTTGTCCGATATTAGTATTTACAAATACTGACATGACACAAACTACAGAGTTTAGGAAACAAATGATAATAAACATGATAATAGTATTTAACACAGTTTCTTTAAATACTTAAATAAAGATACCAACTCTGGGTTTGAGTTGCCTTAGACCTTTGCAGCTAATCTTCAGTGTTTGAAAAATGACCAGTTATCATTCCCAATTCATTCACCAGTCTTGTAAAGGTTGCTTCAATCAAAGGTTTGATGAATATATCTACTAGTTGTTGGTCTGTCGGCACAAAGTGTAGTTCTACTGTTCCTTCCATTACATGCTCTCTAATGAAATGATATCTTATGCTGATATGATTTGTCATTGAGTGTTGAACTGGATTTCCTGTCATTGCAATAGCACTTTGATTATCACAATATATAGGAATTTTAGATTATTCTAACCTATAATCCAGCAATTGGTTCTTCATCCAAAGAATTTGAGCACAACAGCTTCCTGCAACAATGTATTCAGCTTCTGGAGTGGAAGTTGAAATTGACTTTTGTTTCTTGCTAAACCAAGAAACCAATCTGCCTCTAAGAAATTGGCAGCTCCCACTGGTGCTTTTCCTGTCTATTTTGCATTCTACAAAATCTGCATCTGAGTAACCTATTAGCTTGAAGTCTGAGTCTCTAGGATACCATAATCCTACATTCATTGTTCCCTTAAGATATTTGAAAATCCTCTTCACAGCTATTAGGTGACGTTCCCTTGGATCAGCTTGAAACCTTGCACAGAGACAGGTAGCATAAATGATATCTGATCTACTTGCAGTTAGATAGAGTAGCGAGCCAATCATCCCCCGTAACTGGTTATATCTACTGATGCTCCAGTGTTTAAGCCCAGTTTCATGGCTATGGCCATTGGAGTACTTGCAGTTGAGCTATCTTGCATTCCAAATCTTTTAAGCAAATTTCTGGTATATTTAGCTTGATTAATAAAAAATCCTTCATCAGTCTGCTCGACTTGTAATCCTGGAAAATAACTCATTTCCCCCGTCATACTCATTTGATATCTTGACTGCATAAGCTTAGAGAACTTCTGACAGTTTGTCATTAGTAGAACCAAAAATGATATCATCAACATATATCTGAACTAACAGCAGTTCCGTACCATGATTTAGATAAAAGAGTGTTTTACCTATTGTACCTCTTTTGAAACCAATTTCCAGTAAAAACTGAGCAAGTGTTTCTTACCATGCTCTTGGAGTCTGTTTCAGTCCACAAAGTGCTTTATCCAATCTGTAAACATGATTTGGATATTTTGGATCAATAAACCCTGGAGGTTGTTCAACATAAACTTCCTCTTCGAGTTCACCATTAAGAAAAGCACTTTTCACATTCATTTGAAAGACTTTAAACTTCATGTGAGCAGCATAGGCCAAAAAGATTCTAATGGCCTCTAGTCTTGCAACAGGAGCAAATGTCTCATCATAGTCAATTCCTTCCTGTTGAGAATAACCCTTTGCAACTAACCTTGCTTTGTTCCTTGTAAAAATGCCCTCACTATCAGTTTTGTTTCTAAAAATCCACTTAGTACCAATAATAAATCTGTTCTTTGGTCTTGGTACCAGTGTCCATACTTTGTTTCTTTCAATTTTCATTTAACTCCTCTTGCATTGCTGTGATCCAGTTAGTATCTTGAAGAGCTTCATCCACTTTCTTAGGTTCATTCAGTGACAAGAATAAATGATAGAGACACTCATTTTCAGTTGCAGTTCTTCTAGTCTGTACACCTTTATCAAGATCTCCAATAATTAAATCTGGTGTATGTTACTTACTGCATTTCCTAGCTTTAGGAAGTTGGTTTCTTGAACTGGAAAAATCATCATGATCTGTTGTGTCTCTTTGTTGATCTTCAATAGTACCATCAGTATTTCCTGATGCTCCCCCTGAACCAGTGCTTCCATGACTATCAGAATTTGTTTCATTAGTATTTGAGGAGTCAGTATTTGATGAACTTCCTTCTGATGTTTCTTCAGTTAAAGTAGACTCTTGTGTATGATCATGTTGCTCCCCCTCAACATGTGCTCCATTATTTTGATCACCATCAGTAAATAATGGTATATCAGAGTCTGCTGAAATATCAGTATTTACACTATCAGGATTGGCAGAATTATCAGGATTTAGCTGTTCAGCATAGGGTACTTCATTTTCAAATCTCAGTTGACCATGATCATCAGCATCTTCTACGCCTGTAATTTTCTTATCATCAAAAGACACATGAATTGATTCCATGATCACCTTTGTTCTCAAATTGTAAACTCTGAATGCTTTTGTTCATAGTGGATAACCAACAAAAATTCTTTCATTAGCTTTTAAATCAAACTTTGTAAGCTGTTCTGGATGAGTTTTGATAACAAAACACTTACAACCAAATATGTGAAAGTACTTCAAATTTGGCTTCTTTTCCTTCACCATCTCAAATGGTGTCTTGCCATGCTTGTTTATGAGAGTAGCATTTTGAGTGAAACAAGCAGCTTGCACAGCTTCAACCCACAAGTAAGTTGGCAGCTTTGCTTCTTCAAGCATGGTTCTTTTAGCTTCTATGAGAGTTCTATTCTTCCTTTCTACAACTCCATTTTGCTGTGTAGTACCAAGAGCAGAAAACTCCTGTTTAATTCCTTTTGATCTACAGAACTCTTCCATTACTGAATTCCTGAACTCAGTGCCATTATCATTTTTCAGAATCTTCACAGTATGTTTTGATACCTTTTCCAGTTCTCTAATATGATCAAGAAGAACAGATGAGGTTTCATCCTTTTTATGCAAAAAGTACACCCATGTGTATCTTGTATATTCATCAACAATAACAAGTGCATATCTCTTCTTTGCTATGGACATTACATTCACTGGACCAAAAAGATCAATATGAAGTAGGTGATATGGCTCAAGAATTG
>PHNY01063789.1:773-15715 GCA_003724115.2 Anethum foeniculum
AACAACATTGATTTGGATTTTTATTCAATAAATTCTATTGTTTTATTGTAGGAAGAAAGAAAATTCTAACATCGGAAAGATCGGAGAATAAAAGCTTAATTTGAAGATTTATTAAAAGAAAATTCGGATTTGTTTGACTACATCCGCACACGTTATTATTTTGGCCATATCTTGAATTCCAGAAGTCAGAATTGGACGATTTAATAGATCACGCGAAGATAACAGAATTTCCTACAATTCTAAAGTGGTCCAAGTGTCAAATTAGATCTGGAGCGGTCTTGAATTACTGAAAAAAAGTCAACTACGAATTTTCCCAATATTTTTCTATAATTACACTTCAAGTCAAATCAAATTAATATCTTCCTACAATTTTTATTTAATATTTTCCTAGAATTACTTTTAAAGTCAAATATTTAACCAACTCATAGCCAACACATACTCACGTCAATATTAAAGAAAGTTATTATCAATATTTTTATATTCCTAAGGAGTGCTTTATTATTAACGCATACTCATAGCCAACGCCTACTCCTAAAATTCCATCTATAAGTGCTTTATCAACACCTATAAATTCAACAACAATCACTATCAAAATTTAACACCCCACAAATTATTTGCAGAATTTATATCTTTCATATCTATTATAGTCATGTTGAATGCTTTGAACGACAGTACTTACAGATGGATCATACGAGTGCAGACATTATAGCTATGGATTATACCATGTTGGATGCTTTGAACAACAGTACTTACAGATGGATCATACGAGTGCGTGCCTATAGGAAGTGAGAGTCTGTCAATCTACACACGGGCGAACATATCAGTCTTGATATGATTTTAATTGATGAAAAGGTTTAAAACTTCTTTCCAGTGATAGTTTCTAAAACTTCTTTTTGTTTTATATAATTTATATGTTCAATGTAATACACATTATTTGGTATTTAAATTTAAGTAAAAAATGTTTGTTATTTTATATAAAATATTGTCAAAACTTAAAAAACTATTGTGTTATCATATTTAATAATAAAATTATATATAATAATTTTTTAAAAATATTTTTATAATGCTGCCGCGAAGCGGGGCTTATTTTCTAGTACTTATTTTCAAATCGTGTCATTCTATTTTTTGAATTTTCTCAAATTTTTTCAAATTAAAAATTCAAAAAATTATTTTCCCAAAATTTCTTTTCGGAAAAAATATTTTCCTAAAATTTCTCATCAAGTCAAATATAAAAAGGCAAGCTTAACGTATAGTCATGTCAACATTTTAAAGAAAGTTGCTAACTTGAAAAACTATTACATCTTAATATTTTTCTAGAAAGAAACTCATTTATTATATAAGGCGAACTGATTTTCCTGACTAGCATATCTTAATATTTTTTACTTGCTAAAATATTAATATTTTTTTAGAACTTATTTTCAATAATATTTTCCTAGAATATATCTTAGTCAAATATAAAAAGCAAGTCAACATATAGTCATGTCAACATTTTAAAGAAAGTGGCTAATATAAAAAGCTATTATATCTTAATATTTTCATAAAAAAAAACTACTTTCCTACAACTTCCTAAAATATTAATATTTTCCTATAACTCCTCTTCAATATTTTCCTAGAATTTTTCTTCAAGTTAAATATAAAAAGTAAGTCAACGCATAGTCATGACAACATTTAAAGAAAGTCGTTAAAATAAAAATTTAATATATCTTAATATTTTCCTAGAATGAAATTCATTTAACTTATAAACCACCTTATTATTCTTACAACTTCTTATAATCTTAAACTTTTCCTATAATTTCTCTTAAATATTTTCCTATAATTTTTCTTCAAGTCAAGTATAAAAAGTAAGTCAACACATAATCATGTCAATATTATAAAGAAAGTTAATAATATAAAAAACTAATACATCTTAATAGTTTTCTAGAAAGACATTTTTTCACCATATAAGCCAACTTATTTAACTACAATTTCCTAGAATCTTAATATTTTCCTATAACTTCTCTAAATATATTTTCCTAGAATTTTTCTTCAAGTCAAATGTAAAATGCAAGCCAATACATAATCATGTAAATATTTTAAAGAAAGTTGTTATCAATAATTTTATATTACTAAGCCAACGCATAATAGGTAAATATTTATAGAAAGTTGCTATCAATAATTTTGTATTTTTAATGAACAAAACTTTCCATATATAAGTACTTTATCAATACCTTTAAATTGAATGCCAACCATCATCAAAATTTAACACTGCATAAAATATTTGCATAAATTTAAATTTTTTATTATCTAACGTAGCTATGGATTATACTATGTTCAATGTTTTGAATGACGGTAGTTATAGATGGATGATACGAATACGTGTCTGCAAGAAGTGGGAATCCTTTAATCCACACATGGGCAAACAGATGAAATCTTGATATGATTTTAACGGATGAAAAGGTTTTTAACCGATGAAAAGGTTTTTTTCAAAATGTTTTAAATAATAGTTTGTAAAAATTGTATTTGTTATTGATGTGTAGCAAGAAAACTTAATGCATGTAATACTACCGAGTTATCTGGTTTCTCGATTCCAACATCACTTAGATGAAGGCTGTCTGTATTGCATCAAGAATTTTAAAGTTGTTGTCGATATATACCTTTGTCACATGGATCTAAATTGTTCTTTCTACTCATAACTACCCTTAAAAAATTACAAGGAGGAGTTATCATCATATCTCTGCATGGACTTCAATTCATATCTAGTGACGTGATTGATGTACGTATTAATGATACCATTAAACTCTTAGGTATTTTGATCAAATATTGTTATTAATTTCTTAATTTTTTTATCAATATATCATTATATTATTTGTATAATATGATTTTATGAATCCTTATTTAGATGTTGTTAGTTGCTTAACCTACATCGCTGGTATTGATGTTGTTAGTAGCGTGTGGAAAAAAAAAAAGATTGATGTTGTTAGTAGCGTGTGGAAAAAAAAAGAGATCTTGGAATAGTGACAAATCAGTAAGTTGTGAATTATATTATGTCTCGTTTGGGAACCTGGATTTCATTTAAAATTTCTGGATTTGATCAAATAAGCTGTTTGAGAATTTGAATTTGGATTTCATTTGAAATTCAGGACATTCAAATATTAGTATAAACATGAGAATTTGAAATGACAACTCAAATCATTTGAAATTCATCATTTGAAATGAAATGCACGTTTTCATACGCCCTCTTAATTTTAATGTAGTTGTTTCTTATTTTTATAATTTATATAATTTTAAATTAATAATTTTTTTAGTACTATTTATTTGTTCTATTTTTTATCTTCAAAAGTTCGGTCAATAGTAAGATTACTTTGTAGAAAAAGTTGGCTGAGATGTTTGATACAAAATCCTACAATGAAGACAGTGGACCGTATATAATAATTGTCATATCTATCCTGGTTAAAAACTTTCAAAGTACTTATTTTATTATTATTTGATATTTAAATTTAAGTAATTTTTTTATTTTATACTAAATATTGTCGAAAAATATATTATAAAACTGTTATGTTATCATATTTAATAATAAATATTTAATAATTTTCAAAGTATTACTATAGTACATCCGCCTTATTATTCTAGTAAAATTTAAAGGTTCTGGACTCACTCCGTTAGTTGCCCTATTTAATTATTTTGCACAATTTAGAATCAAATTTCAGCTATGTTCTATTCATTTACATCGATGCCTTGACGGAATCTAAGCAAATTTATTTATTCTGTATTAGTGTAGTACTAGCCCTATGAAAGGACAATGTGTCTCTTTTAAAAAATCAAATACTAGAGATAAGGCCAAAGGAAAAACGATTACTAATTATCTTGCAAAAAAGAAAAAGCGACAGAAGATTTTGTTTGGGCAGAATCGGCCTGTCTGAGGTGATTTCAATTCAAAGACAATATACATCACGAATTGCCATGAATGAATGTAAAGCTTATGTCTTATTCGAAAATAAAACCTATAATCAGCCAAAGAATGCATGCATGGACTAAAAATTCAAAGGAAGGCACCTACTCCGAACTTGCCCCTTAAACTTGCCGGTCCGGGGAACACAGAAAGTTCAGCAGTGCATGTGAGTTCACAAAGAATTTTAAAATTCTATAAATGCGTCCCAGTAATGGATGGTACTGTGCCAAGAATTCATAAATGAGATGATAAAGCCCTTACAAGGACCCCCATTTTTGTCGCACGTATAAAGAAATTACGGCCTTATTTGATACGAGGGTGAGAGGAGAGCGGTTGGTTTGAGTTGGGTTAGACGAGTTGTGATGAGTTAGGCTAGTTTAAACCCCTATCTCATATGGGTGTAAGGGTTGAGTAGGGAAGAGTTCAACCGGTTGAATAAAATCGAAACAAAAATATTTGTTTATTTTTTTAAAAAAAATAGGCTTTTCAATTTAAAATTTTAGAAATTAAATTTAAGACACTTAAATAATTTAGAAAATTTTAAATTATTTTTTAAAATCTTGGGCTTCGTTTATTTGCCTAAAAATAACTTCACTCCGAAAATTATTTTCTATATATTTTCCAAATAAAGATTTTTTCTAGAAAATATTTTCCTGGAAACTATTTTCCTAGAATACATTTTCCATGAAAAAGTTTTTTCCGGAAAATATTTTCCTAAAAAATAAATTCTACAAAACATGTTTGTTTGTTTGAAATATTTCTCGAAAAAAATTTCCGAAATTTTTTTTTCCCGAGAAAACATTTCTCGATAAAATTGTTGGAAAAAATTTCTCCGAATAATTTTTTCGGGAAAAAAATTCTCGGAAATTTTTCTTAGCAAAAAATTTTCTCAGAAAAATATTCTCGAAAATATTTCCCAAGAAAAAATTTTCTCAGAAATAATTTCTCAAAAAAGATTTCTCGAAAAATATCTCGGGAAAAATTTCTCAACAATAATTTCCGAAAACTTTTTACAAAAAAATTTACTGAAAAATTTTCCAGGCAAAAAATTTCTCAGAAATTTTTACTGACATAAAATATTCTCGGGAAATATTTTCTCAGAAAAAAGTTTTTCCAAACTTGTATAAAATTTGTCCCGAAATTTTTTTTTCTCGGGAAATATTTTCTCAAAAAATTTTCGGGAAAAATATTTCTCTTAATTTTAATCCGATAAAAATTCTCAAAAATTTTTACTAAGAAAAAAAATCCTGAAAAAATTATTTTTTAAAAAAAAAATTTTTGAAAAATTTATCTAGAAAATTTTTTCGAAAAAATTTAACGAGAAAAGAAATTTTTGAAAATTTTCCCAAAAAAAAATATTAAGGAAAACGATGTTGGGTAATCTTTCACAACACCCCGATTTGGGGTGTTAAAATACTCTCCCTTTTCTATTGGACCCTTCCTTAACACCAAGCTAAATCTCTTAAAACCCAACCCTCCACAATAAATTTTTTTCCCAAATAGGGGTTGTCAGATTTGAACCCCACCCAACCTAACCCATCCCTCCCCGACCCCGATCCAAATAGAGCCTAAGTAGAAAACGTTGAAATTCAGAAATATATGATAGAGAAAATAGCCAATAAATGAAATCAAAATTCGAAAAATCTGTTATTGGTTCAAAATATCTATATTGATATTCGGAGTAACGGATATATGGGTAGTTGAAATAAAACATATATAATCTGTATCCGTATTTGATAACTTCGGATATCAATATTATATGGATATAGGTACATTTAATATCCGACACAAAATTAAATATCTATGAAATTTATATTATGTGAATAAACTAAATAATTTATAATTATTTAATAAACTAAATTATATAAATTTTATAAAATTGTAAAAATATTATAGACATATAAAAGAATTACTTATGATTTTAATATTTCAATGACAAAAAAATTATATTAAAAAAGAAAATAAAAATTATTTTATCAAAAAAATTAATATAAGCTTAAATCAATTTAACTCTTAACTCAAGTTTTTTAAAAATAATTTTAATTTTTACTATTTATTTTACATTATTTTTAATTATTAGTATAAAAAAAAAGCTAACCGAAAGTTAAATTCGAATATGATATTATCTACTCGATCCGAATTCAGATATGTTCCACTAAATATGATCGGATTCGGATACAAATACAAATACACATACAAATACATATACGGTTTTTCGGGTTGGAACTCAGATTTGAGGCATATTCGTAACCAAAATAAACGTTTGGTAGCCATAATCCCCCAACCCACAATACTTGTTCCCGTAAATTTTTTCACGTATTTTTTAATATGCATAAAAACGGTAGTTTCACATATTAGTTTTTAAATTTTCTTTTGAATTAAAATTTAATATGTATACTTTAATTCAGAAAAAAGCTGAAAATAATTTATAAAGCTATCATTTTTTTTATTTTCATATATATATATATATATATATGAGAAAAAAGTCAAATAAGCAAGTATGATATGCATATATTTAGCGGGGTTTAAACTAGTTATATTAATACAAAAAATGAGGTCTAGGACCATATGCCAAATAAATGCCAACTATCACTATATATATGCCAATTAAAGTAATAAATTTATAATTTTTATGTTTAATGTATTAAATAAAATTTTATGCTTTAAATTTGAAAAAATTAAATATAAAGGTTCTATACTCACTCCGTTAATTGTCTATTTAATTTTTTGCACACTTTAAAGTCAAATTTCATCTATGTTCTATTTGTTTCAGTCCATATATTGACGCCTTGGAGGAATCTAACCGAATTTAGATATTTTGTAGCCACATGAAAGGACAAAGTGTCCCTTAAAAAAAAATCAAATACTAACGATACGGGAAAAGTAAAGACGATTATGAATTAATTATCTTCCAAAAAAAGGAAAAGCGACTTTTGGGTAGCTCGGCTTGTCTGAGGTGATTTCAATTAAAAGACAATATATATATACATCGCGAATTGCGATGAACAAATGAAAAGCTTATAAAAAAACCTATACTCAGCCAAAGAATGCCTGCATAGATTCAAAGTTAAAATTGAAGGCACCGGCCCCCTAAACTGGCAGGTCCGGGGTACACAGGAAAGTTCAGCAGCTCAGCAGTGCATCTGAGTTTAAAAATTCTATAAATGTGTTCCAGTAAAGGATAGTACCGTGCCAAGAATTCATAAATGAGCTGATAAGCCCTTATAGAAATATCACCGCTACAAATAGACGAGGACCACCATTTTTGTCTCACGTACGAAGAAATTAGGTGGGAGACGTTGAAATTTAGAAATATATGATAGAGAACGTAGCGGGTAAATGAAACCAAATTAAAGGAATCTAATTACAAGCCGAGTGTAGTCATATTTCTATTGGGCCGTATATTTTGCTATTACCTTTGTTGCATTAAATTCTATAAAAATGATATGGGCAAGAAAGTTAACAAAAAATGTAATTTAGAATAAAAAGTAAAAAAATTGGGTAAAGTGATGTGACCAATTAATATTTAATGTATTAAGTAGGTGTAGGGAATATAAGTAGGCGTAGTTAATTTTTATATTATAAAATTTTGTTATTTTTGGTTTTTTTGAGATGTATGAAATTAATGGGGCACCAAAAAAAGTAAAACTTATAATTGGAAACTGAAATTGAATTACGATAATTCGGAGACGTTGAGATTTTAATTTCTTTGACGGAAACTATATTTTAATTTGAATCAAGATAAAGTCTAATTAAGTGGCATATACATTTTGAAATTCAGTTATTCACAAACAAATCCAGTTTAAAGCCCAGTCTTTTCCAAATTGAAAAACAATTATACATTGTCTATTCAAATGGATGTAGTAAGAATTGTCTGGACCTAGCAAATCATTATAAATTCTACTCCCTCTGTCCCATTTTATGTGAGCCACTTTCCCTTTTTGGACATCCCAAAAAGAGTGAACCTCCCCTTTATAGCATTATTTAAGACTATCACAACCACACATTCATAAAATACACTTACTTTAACATCCACTATCTCATTTTTGTGGTTCACATTGAAGTCAAGCATTAATTTCTTAAAAACCGTGCTAGTCAAACGGGCTCATACAATATGGGACGGAGGGAGTAGTTGGACTCGTCTGGGAATATCTTATAATTTACGTCCTAATCCATATAAGAAGTGTCGCATGCGAAGTTTTTTATTTGTTTCGTTTTGAAAACATTCATTGAACTACAGCTTCCTTTTTTTTTTTTTTTTTTTTACTAAAAGCGTACTTGCATTGATTAAAAACCTTCAGAAACTATTACATGATTAATAAACTCAGGAGCATAATCATACCACTCCCGAAAGCCTGGCATAGAACGAGTGCTCGTGCTAAAGCATGAGCCACCCCATTCGCAGACCTATACACAAACGATACTAACACTTTAGAAAAGTGTTTAAATAACTCTACACAATCACTAACAATCGAATGGAAATAAGATCGTCTGTATACTCCTTTGCACGCCCGAGCCAGAATTTGAGAATCAGTCTCAAATATACACTTCGATAAACCCTTATCTTTCAACCATGATAAGGCTTCTTTTAAACACAGCGCCTCTGCTTCTCGGGGAGACACCAGACCATCCCTCTGTCTAGCTGCAGCCATAAGGAACTTTCCTTCCGCTTCTCGAACTACAAAACCCAAACCAGTACTATGAACATCCTCAAATAATGCAGCGACGATATTGACTTTAACCCAACCAGCTACAGGTCTCTCCCACCGTCTAATCACCACAGATCCTCCTCCATTCATCCCCACCTGTGCTTGCTGCTGTTGTGATTGCTTCCATTCTGCTAACATATTTATTGCAGAAGCTTTAACACCAAACGTTGACATATTTACTCGCTCCCATAACCACTTATTCCTGCGATTCCACAAACTCCAGCAAGCTAATGCCATCAAACCACACTGAACACTAGTACATTTCTCAAAAATATTTCTCACAAATTCAAACACATTTTCTCCAGGTGAGGTACTCTGTATCACGTCCTGAAGCCCCATCTGCAGCCACACTTGCTTAGCAAAATCACACTCAAATAAAATATGCATTTCTGTTTCATGATACATACGGCACCAGGGACAAGAAACTTCAATTTGCACCTGTTTTATGACTAGCTTAGCAACAGTTGGCAGGCACTGAGAACACACTCTCCACAAGAAGTATATAACTTTTCCTGGTAACTGTAAATTCCAAAGTTTGCACCAGAAACGTGCATAAGGTGCCTCTATCTCCCCTTGTATCAATCTGTAGCAACTTTTCACTGTAAAGCATCTTTTATCATCCGGTAACCACATCCATTCATCATTTTCCTGCGCACTTGATAGTGGGATTTGTTACATATATCATCATCCGGTAATCACGCTCGTTACATATATCCAAAAGTACTTCCGCATCCCATTTCTTCTCATTGATCGCCATAAGACTGCAAACTTTACTCCCAGCTAAACTCTCATGCATTTCAGTAGTTAAGTAACCATTCTCCAAGTGCGGCAACCATGGTACTTCCCAGATCATTGTTTGTGTGCCATCACCAATTTTCTTTCTACAACCCTTTCTTATGATATCCCGTGCTGCTATCAAACTTCTCCACATAAAACTAGGATTTACTCCTATCTTAGCCTTTAGAAAATCCCCAATTGGATAGTACTTGGCCTTCATACAAGCTGTGACCAGTGGATTGTCGTTATTCATTAACCTCCAGGCCTGCTTAGCAAGCATAGACAAATTGAAATTTCTCAAGCGTTTGAACCCCAGACCTCCCGCTTTTTTTCTTACACACATACGTTCCCAGGCTCTCCATATAATCCCTTTTCCTATCAATTCCATGCCCCCACCAATATCCATTCATCTGCCGTTCTATACTTTCACATACTTCATTTGGAATTTGAAATAGATTCATCCAAAAATTAGGAATCGTCTGTGCAACTGTTTGTAGCAATGTAGCTTTCCCTGCTCTCGATACTGATTTAGTTCCCCATCCTTGCAACTTTTGTTTAACTTTATCTATTAAGAACTGGAACACTGAAACCTTCTTCCTACTTATTTTCATAGGTAACCCCAAATATTTTTCTGGCTCACTTACTTCCTGTACTTGAAGGCTTTGACAAATTTCCTCACGGTCTGAACTCAAAGTGTTCGGGCTGAAATATATACTTGACTTATTACAATAACAGCTTGTCCAGATAATCTTTCATATCGATCAAGTATACTCTTCATTGTTCTCGCTTCAACTCCAGTGGCTCTAAAGAACATATAACAATCGTCTGCGAATAGTAAATGTGATATATTCTGAGCATTTTTTGCAATTGATATACCATGTAGTAGCCCAACACTTTCATGTCTTCTAACAATGGCACTTAATCCTTCCGCGCATAAAAAAATATATACGGGGAGATTGGATCTCCTTGTTGTATACCTCTACAAGGCTGAACTTCACCAAAAACTTTCCCATTTTTAGTAAAAGTGTAGGTAACACTACTTATACATACCATCACCCTTTGTATCCAACCCCGATTGAATCCATACTTATTCAACATACCTTCAATATACCTCCATTCTAAACGATCGTATGCTTTAGAGATATCCAGCTTAAGTCCTGCAAGTCCCCTCTTCCCTTATGAACGTCTCGTTATACAATGATTACTTTCAAAAGCTAGCAATGCATTGTCTGTCAATAACCTTCCTTCCACGAATGCTCCTTGCCTATCTGAGATCAGTGTTTTTAAAAGAGGTTTGATTCGATTTGCCATTACCTTTGAGACTACCCTCATCAGTACATTACACAGCGATATCGGTCTGAGCTCTGCCATTTTCTTTGGTCTCTTAACCTTAGGTATAAGGCATACTAGCATACGATTAATCTCTGGAAGCACCTGACCTGTATCAAAAAACTGTTGACAAAACCTCACAACATCAGCACCTACCACATTCCAGAAAACTTGAAAGAACCCCGGGTTTAATCCGTCTAGGCCTGGAGATTTTTTTGGGCACATTGAAAACACTGCTGCTTTCACTTCTTCATCAGTCACACTAACCATCAGCTGCTTATTTTGTTCTCTATTTATTTTCTGCACTACTTCCCTTGGCATAAACTCGCCTTCTTCAGCTGGTGTTGATGCAAACAATTCCTCAAAATATTCAACCATAATATTTTGAATCTGGTCTTCATTCTCCGTCCAATTCTCTTCTTTATCCTGCAACCCTTTAACACAATTATTTGTTTTCCGAGATGACGCATACCTATGGAAAAACCTGGTATTTTGATCACCACACTGTAACCATATTTGTTTTGCTCTCTGATGCCAATAAATCTCCTGCTTTTCAAGTAAATTTAAGTATTGCCACCGGACCTCATTATATTGTCTAACCCCTCCATCATCCCTTCTCGACCGTAATCTCCTCAACTTTACTCGACACTCCCTCAGCTTCTCCTTAAACTCTTTTACCATTCCACCACCCCATTCCTCCAGTTTTATTGAACAGTAATGTATTTTCTCTGTGATTGATTTACCTGCCATCTCCGACCAGCTTGATTGAAAAATATGCAAACAATCGTTTTCTTTTATCCACATATTTTCAAATCGAAATCTGTGAGGCTTAACCACATACACTTGCCTATTCAACTGTATCACTAAAGGAAAATAATCTGACGTTGTAACGTCCATTACTACTACCTCAACATTTGGAAACATATTCCTCCACTGTTGATTAGCTAGTCCACGATCTAGACGTTCCTGAATCCACTTTTTACCATCTCTTAATCTCTCCCACGTGAATTTATTCCCTACATACCCCATATCCATTAATTGACAATCATACACAGCTTCACAAAACCCATCAATCAATCTTTTTGGCTGAACAGACCCTCCTTGCTTCTCTGCATCCATCATGATGTCATTGAAATCTCCTACACCAAGGCAAACTTGACTGTGCAGCCAAAGTTCATAATCTATTCATGATTCTTGCCGTCTCTCTCTCTGGGCAACCATAGTATCCTGTATATCTCCAACGTCTCACCTGCTCAATGTTGATCTCAAAATCAATATAGAACTGGCAGTTGTCTTTAATCATAATATCGCAATCATTTTTCCAAAATAAAGCCAAGCCTCCCCCTATTCCATAAGAGTCCACACTCCAGCATCCCATAAAACCTAACTGCTTACACACTTGCATAATTTTATTTTTCTTTACCAACATTTCAGATAGAAAAACAAAACTGGGCCTTATTTGTGTGACTATGTCACATAAAAATCTGACTGCTCGTGGGTTGGCCAGCCCATGACAGTTCCAAACTAACCAACTCATTGATTTAGGCGGGCCTGTACCACAGGACCCGCCTTTTGCAAGTTTTTTGGTCCATTTGATTGAATAGGCCCAGTAATCAATTCCTCATTATTATATTCCATAATATTTTCTCGCTCTACCCACTTCCTTTTTGGATCAAATACAACTGCTTGTCTTTCAAATTTATTTCCTTCCTGATTATTCTCTAATTGATCTTCTATCCTTTTGCTATCTAAGATATCCTCCTGATTTCGTAGGATCACAACAATCCCTCCCGCTGATGTCGAATCTTCAACCACCCTCCCGTCCACCTCCATGAAACGAATTTCGGCAGCATTACCACCCAAATCAGTACCCATGTTCTTAGCTTCCTTATCACGTTCCTCCCATGCTGCAGTCTCATTCCCAGAATTCCTTAGCCATCTCGCTCCAACATTATTGCCCCTTGCATTTTTAACAGGAGCCCTCAACCATACTCCATAAGCACGATCTATATCTTTCCCAGGGTTTGCATTCACAATGGCACAGTCCCTGTCTTGATGACCCAGCATTCCACAAACAAAGTAAAAAGTACTGAGTCGTTCGTATTTAAAATTTAACCAGCTCCATGCACCTCCCTGTCTTTTAAGCTTCATACGCCTTGTTAATGGTTTATCAACATCCATGGTTACACGGAATATAATTTCCACCCTCCACTGATATTAGTTGGATCAGATTTGATAAACGTACCCAAGTAGTTCCTAACATTTGTAAAAATAGCTTCAGAGCACAATCCTTGTGGAAGATCGTACACTTGAATTCAAATATCAATTTTGTTCAGTGCCACAATATGTGGATCTTCATTCTCCTTAAGGTGATGATACACCAATAAGTTTATGTTCTTCTTTGTAACAAAACGACCAATCAACACATATGTTGTACGTGTTTTGATTTCTCCATCCGCAATCTCAATACCCCGTGCATCCTCTTCCTCCAATGATAATCTCGAATATAGCTCCTCCATTGATGGTTTTGAAGATGCCATTTTAATAAAATATACGTAACTACTGTTTAAAATACTTGTATATACGAATACAAGTAACTACTATTTAAAATATACGAATACAGCTTCCTTAGAAAAGTTATTCTTAACTTTAATCGTAGCAAACAAAGTATATTCTCAAAATACAAAAATTAATTTGCGAATATAACCAAGGGAATAGAACCATTTAGTTTTCGAATATATAATTTGTAATTTTTTTTTTTTTTTTTTGAGAGGAATGATACCTTGGCTGTGCATGTGTGCATTCGGAGGATTGTTTTGCAGTTGATCTTGTATTTATCGTAAGTTATATTTAGGTAGTGAGCTGCTTTGTTCTACACTTCTGTATTTTTGTTTAAGCTGCAAGTACACATGCGTGTAATAAATAACCAGTAAGAGAATAAACCAGAAAAGGATTTGCAAGTCATATTGATCATTTCTAACAATGTTTGTTGACCTGAACAGTACGTTCTTGGATTAACTTCAACCATATATTTAAATTTGGATCATCAAATGATTTAAATTTAAGACCTAATTCAAATTCTATTCTAATCATGTGATCCAAATATAAATTTAAATTCATTCATATTATTATATTCATATCTTTTGATTTTAAAATTTTTTAGAAAAAAATTAACTAATTTCATCAATAATTATAATAATAACATCAACAACCTCACAAAGATAAAATGTTACAAAATAATTCCAAAAAGATATGGTACATAAAAATAAATTAAAAGTATCAAAATATTATATAAAAATAATTCGAAAAAGATATAATGTTACTAAATCGATAATTCAGTTTTTATTTAAAGTTGCATTATCGTTAAGTTATCTGTATATGTAGTATTATTTTGTTTCATGTTTTCTGACATTTTATGTATTTTGAAATTTTATTTTATAATTAATCACCATTTTAATTATATTCTAATTTTAATTAATTTACCTTCAATAACAATAGCAAAATTATCAATTAATAAAAATTAACAATATTATAATATTAAAAAGTTTTGGATCAATGAATAGTAGTGATCCAAATTTGGACCAATACTATTTACTGATTCAAATTCGGATCACTTTTTAGTCCACGTTTAAAATAGTTTAGGACAAAATTGCCTCAAATTTGAAATTTTGCATCACAAGTTGCCGTCACTGATTTCCTAAAATTCTTTATCAGGTACCCAAAATTAATCACGTTCTGACTAAATGCAGACTTCCTATTCTCGTGAGGTTTAACTAGATTGTGAAATATTTACTATTATTAGTTTTTTCTCCCTTTAAATTGTTGGGTTTTTTAATTTGACTTCTTGACTTATAACACCATCTACAATGACGGTGCTATATAATTAAAAATATTAATATTGTCAAAATACCGTAAATATTTATATAGTATTTCTGTTAATTACTTTCTTCATATTGCGAATTACTAATATATTCATAAAACAGATTGATAATTAGATAAAAAGGTATAAAGGCATTTTCTCAATTTAGCAAAGATTGTTAAAATAATAATATAAGATCACCAAAATGTTTTTAAGATATCAGGGAAAGACCCGGATCTCATATTAGTATTTTCGTATCAAGAAATTAATCACTCTAAAATGACAAAATCTCTTACCAAGATTTTTATATATTAAATTAACAATTTTGATAAAAAAAAAA
>PHNY01063814.1:10003-20575 GCA_003724115.2 Anethum foeniculum
AAAACCTTCTTACAACTTTTCTAGAATATTTTCCTAGATATACTTTACAAGTCAAATATAGCCAACTCATAATTATGTCAACATTAGTTTCCTAACAATTAAAAGAAATAAATCAACGCATAATTATGTCAATATGTCAAATANTCAATATGTCAAATATAAAAAGCCAATTAATATCTTCATGCCAAATAACATTGATTTGGATTTTTATTTAAAAAATTCTATTATTTTATTGTAGGAAGAAAGAAAATTCTAAAATCGGAAATATTGGAGAATAAAAACTTAATTTCAAGATTTATTAAAAGAAACTTCGGATTTGTTTGACTGCACCGGTATTCGTTATTGTTTGGCCATATCTTGAATTCTAGAAGTCATAATTAGACGATTTAACAACTCACGCGAATATAACGGAATTTCCTACAATTCTGAAGTAGTCCAAGTGTCAAATTACATCTGGAGCAGTTCTGAATTACTGAATAAAAGTCAACTACGAATTTTCTCAATATTTTTCCATAATTAAATTAATATCTTCTTACAATTTTTATTCAATATTTTCCTAGAATTACTTTTAAAGTCAAATATTTAACCAACTCATAACCAACGCATACTCACATCAATATTGAAGAATGTTACTATCAATGATTTTATATTCCTAATAAGTGCTTTATCATTAACGCATACTCATAGCCAACGCATTCCATCTATAAATGCTTTATCAACACCTATAAATTCAACAACAACTACCATCAAAATTTAACACCCCACAAATTATTCGCAGAATTCATATCTTTCATATTTATTATTGCTATGGATTATACCATGTTGGATGTTTTGAACGACAGTACTTACAGATGGATCATACGAGTGCGTGCGTGCAGGAAGTGAGAGTATGTTAATCTACACACGGGCGAACAGATCAGGATATGATTTTAATTGATGAAAAGGTTTAAAACTTCTTTTTAGTGATAGTTTTTAAAAATTATATGTTGTTATTGATCTATTTATTCCTGATGTGTGCAGAAAAATTTAATTCATGCAATAATACCGAGGTATTTGATTTCTCGATTTCAACATCAATTAGAGGAAGGCATCCAAAATTTAAAAGTTGTTGCAAGTACAGGTCAATATAGACCTTTATCACATGGATCTAAACTGCTATTTTTACGCATAACTGCCCTCAAGAAATTTGAAGGAATTATCAACATATCTCTGCATGGATTTCAATTCATATATAACGACATGATTGATGCACGTATTAACGACACCAACGCTCTCAGGTATTTTGATCAAATACTATCATTAATTTTCTAATTTTNGTAATCAGTATATCATTATATTATTTGTATAATATGATTTAATCAATCCTTTTTTAGATGTTATTGGTTCCTTGACCTATATCAGTGACATTGATGTTGTTAGTGACGGGCGGGAAAAAATAGATATTGGAATTGTGACAAATTAATAAGTTTTAATTATAATAACTATAATATAGTCGTATCTTGATTTTATAGTTTCTATAATTTTAAAATAATATTTTGTTTTATACAA
The DNA here is from genome assembly GCA_003724115.2 of Anethum foeniculum. Classification (NCBI taxonomy): domain Eukaryota; kingdom Viridiplantae; phylum Streptophyta; class Magnoliopsida; order Apiales; family Apiaceae; genus Anethum; species Anethum foeniculum. Next base: position 11,552 of record PHNY01063814.1, read on the forward strand.
TTTATATGTTCAATGTAATACATATCATTTGGTGTTTAAATTTAAGTAAATAATGTTTGTTATTTTATATAAAATATAGTCAAAACTCAAAAAACTGTTGTGTTATCATATTTAATAATAAAATAATATATAATAATTTTTTATAAAATATTATTATAATGCCGCTGCGAAGCGCGACTTATTTTCTAGTTAACATTAATGTTTGATATAAATTCAAGAGATCATGTTATTTTAGAGTTTTAGTACACTTTATGTTTTAGTTTTATTATCCGCAAAAATTGCAATCAAGATGCGCGGACTTTTCTCAACTCCGAATAACAATTTTACAAGCATATTAGCGGGGGTGTTTGGGAGTTATACAAGTTAACTTATGCCGGCCTTGATTCAATTTGACCTTGTCTTTTTGACATCTACAAAGGTATTTTTAAATCAAAAAATATAAAATGATCGCTTGAGATGAGTTGAAAGTCCTATGGTCATATTTGGCAATTAGCTGTTAGCTGTAGGGGATTTAATTTGCTGTTTTGACGATGATTGAATAACTATTTTGACTAGTCAATTGAATTTAGGTGTTTTAAACAGAACTGTTTGATAAATAGCTCTTTCAATTAATTTTTTGTATACATTAGTTCAAAAAACTGCTCCTAGTAGCTTTTTCAAAATTAGCTATTTGGTCCAAGTAGCTTTTTCAAAATTAGCTTTTTGGACCAAATAACAATTTTAAAAAGCTAACTACCAAATATTTGTATTAAAGATTTCATTTAGTCAAACCTCTAATTTGGTTCTTTTTAACCTACAATATATTTTTAACTTACAAGGAGCTAAAATAATTAACTTTTTAACTTATAAATTACATATACAATGAATTATTTATTTTTTAATTAATAAATTACCTATAATATATGTACAAAACAATTTTAATAAATTAACAATATAAAAAGCTAATTTCTTTAGAAAACAGTAATCTATCTGAATTGTTAACAACAGTCAACAGTATACACAGAGAGAAAAAGAGGTGAGATCGAGATCGAGAGAGGAGAGATGGTGAGCAAAACAGAGGAGTCAGAAGTGAATAAGCTTGAGAATCAGGTTGAAAACGGCGGTGGAGGAGCTTGGGAGTATCTGTCTCTCGTTCGTAAACTCAAACTTCGACGCCCTAATCAAGTCCTTAAACACGGCTTATCTCTCTTAAACAACTCTAATCTCCGTTCTTCCCTTGGTCCTGATGGTAATTATCTACTCAATTCACGCCTCCTTTTCACTTTTATTTGTGTTTTTCTTCTGATTTGATTGATTCATCGTGTTGTTATGTTTCGAATTTCTCGCGAGTTTCGTGTTTGATGAGAAAAGTTTGAGGAATTGTATATAGAATCTCGTGAATTTGGAATGTAAGTACCGTATGTATTTGGAGGAAGTTATGTATGTGGTGATAATGTTTGGATTGAGTAATTTAGGGTTTTTGGTTTGATTTTCGGGGATCTTGTGTTTTTTAAACGCGGAAAGTATGCTCAGGAAATATATGCTGATTATTGATTTTAAGTCTGAGTTATTAAGGTGCAAGTTAGTTTTATGAATGCAGAATTACGTGAAATTGAAATGTAATTTGCGTATATATTTGGAGGAAGTTATGTCTATAGTTTTAGGAATATCTTGAGCTGTTTGTTATTCAGGTCTAGGTTGTTAAGTTGCGAGCTGGTGTTACTTATTAAAATCTCAGAAATTTGGAATGTATTGCTAACCAGCATATGTAATTGCAGAAGATAATGTGTAGGAGTTCTAAATAGGTGTTTTTTATTTAATTCTAGAAGATCAAATTGTGAGGGTCAGTGTTATGTATTTGAATCTTGTAAAATTGGAATACAATTAGCATGTATAATTGGAGAAGTTTATACATATAGTTGTAAGGAGATTCTAAGCTGTTTGTTATTTAGATATAGAAGATCAATGCATGAGTATTACATTTTGAAATGCCGTGCACTATGTGTGTAATTTTTTAAGTTCATTTGTTTGGTGGGTTATGGGGACTCTATGTGATAACTGGCACTTTGTTGCATGAGGTACTAATTATTACTGAAATTCTTTCTGAAAGAGGAGGTATATTGTAAGGGTTAGTTTGCTTGAGGTACTAATTAATACTGAGATTCTTTGTGTAAAACGAAGTACATTTCAAGGGTTAATTATCAAATAACTTGAATCTTAAGAGTTTCTTGGGTTTACAATATTGCAGAATGGACTCTATATGAACAAGTAGCTGTTGCAGCAATGGACTGTCAATGTGTCGATGTTGCAAAGGTAAATTCTTGTTTTCAGTCACAAGTTCCTGAAATATTTCGTACAGATGTTTAACGATCTCAGCATCATATATTCTTGAATACTGCATTTTTATACACAATGTCACCCAGACTCTTACACTGTGCTCCCGAGTTGGAATTTAGAGAGAAAAGACTGGAGGTGAACATGGGTCTTCATATTCTTAATTCTTTTCTTGTAGCTTTAAACGTATCACTTGATTCTGCTTTTCCTCTATACTGTGAGTTGACTTGTTACCTAGGTAATGCAGATCTGTTTTTTGGCAACTAGCAAAAAAAGAAAGCTTTACTAGCTGTAAATGTGGTGTAGGTAGCATTAATAAACATTTCGAGCAACATAGAAGCTTTTGGAAGTGATGAGGAACAGAAGTGGAGAATTTTTATGTATGTTATTTATTAGTTTATATGTATTTATTTTAGAGAGGATTAAAATTATTTTTCTGTGTTTTATACGCTGGGTAGCAGTTTATTTATTAGTTTATATTAAGCCCAATTGTTAGCGGGTTGTAGTCCGTTAGGTTACTTAATTAGATATTCTATTCTCTATATATAATGATGTATTCCCCACATCTTATTCAGCTTTGATTATACACTATTTTTGGGAATAATATTACTGATTATTATTGGGATTCTTATTATTTCTGCTTGATTATTAGTATTAATCTTTTGTCGTACACCAGGAAGTCAATCATCAGGCACAATATATTAGATGAACAAGGGCTCATCCCTTGTATCTTCAATTATGATAACTATATTATATGATTATTTTTTAGATTAGATTAGAATTATCTATTGGATTTTGCATTTGTTTAGGAGATTATTAGCAGCAACAGTTGTTCTAATCTGCCTTAGTTCATTAATACATTTACAGAATACTTTTGACATTTTTCAGTTCTTTTTGGAATAATTAAGTGTGTCTCAGTTGTGAAGCCTTAACAGATCTTGCTCCTCAACAACATGTGAACAATCAATTTATTCTTCTCTTTAGATGAATATATATGATGTATATTTAAGTTTCATATGAAATTGTTTTACAGGATTGCATCAAGGTTTTGCAGAAGAAGTTTCCGGACAGCAAGAGAGTTGGTGAGTTTATAAACAATTGCGATAAATATTTTTGCATGCATGTATTTATATCAGGTATTAGTCTGTTGGCCAGTCGTTCCGCTGTTTGAGGGATTTGTGATGTGGGGGCCATTTCTTTTCACCAATAAATTATTGGTGTAAAATACACTTTAAATCTGTGACTAGTGTCTGAATCAATTAAGATATTGCTGGTCACTATGATACATTCCGCAGTTAAGATGGTTCAATTATGGAATATTGTGTAAATGTTAGTAACCAAAGTCTTTATAAATTCTCTCTAGTATTGCACAAATTAAGGATCACTGCATGTATTTGAATTGAAGATTATGTTTTACAAAATTTTTAATTTTTTTTTATTATAGTATAGCTTTAGGACTTATGAAAACAAATGAACAACTATCTGTGAATATTATGCAACGAGTAATAATTGCCATGGTATTCCCCATCTAGAAAAAATGTCAACAATAATATTGGAGGGCATTTTTTTTTTTTAAATAACAATTCCTAATGCACGCTTCATAAATCATAAGTGCGCATAACATACCTCTTTCTATGTTATGATTTATAAGTTGTTACCTGCCAATAGATATAAAATTCTTGAAAGAGTAAAAAGAGCTTTACTGTCTTATTATACTTTACCCATCAATTAGAAAAAAGGAAAGTTCTGTGATCATATACTGTTTACACAGTTATATTATTTATCATGTCATTGTGTCACGCAAATATCGTCTTTAAAATTTAAGATTTTGGATAAATGACTCTACCACTAACTACCAGTCACACAGATGGCCTGTACGTCCTTGTAAAGGACAACTGCATATTCCATATTGTTTATCATATTATGCATATAGCAAATATCTTGTGATGATAGGACCTGTAGAGAATCAAGATAGCTGGTTGGGTATAACTTATAGTAAATATTATGTGAGCTTATATTATGTGTGGCTGAAGGTTTTGTTGTGGTGGTATAACTCGCAGGTAGGTTAGAGGCGATGTTATTAGAAGCCAAGGGATCTTGGCAACAGGCAGAGAAGGCGTACTCAAGTCTTTTAGAGGATAATCCATTAGATCAGGTTAGTTCTTCAATACATATTATCAAATCTCTAATTAATTTTTCTGATACGGCTATTTTTTTTCTTATGTGGGGAAATGGTATCCCTTAGTCAAGAAAGAGTTCAGATAGGTGATAATAAGTGTCTATTTGAATTCTACTTATTCTTTAGTTTACTGTCTCCCCTCCACCTTCCATCAGTTGTTATCTATGTTTTTCATGTAGGTTATTCTCAAGAGGAGGGTAGCTATGACGAGGGCTCAGGGAAACATTTCAGGGGCCATTGAAAAGCTGAATCAATACCTTGAAATGTTAAAATTTCTCTTTACCATACATTTAAAATTGAATGAGCTTGTACCGCTGAGTCTAAGTTTGCAAATTTATCAACCTTTTCAGATTCATGGCAGATCATGATGCATGGAGGGAACTAGCAGAAATTTATGTTTCCTTACAAATGTAAGTAGAAGGGTTGTTACTACTCACCATTCGGAAACTGACATACCAGAAAGATTATGCGAGATGCTCTTCGTATTTTAATTCAAGAAAGTTTGCCGAACCTTTATCTTTATTTCAGTGGTTTTTTTTGGCTGCCTCAGGTACAAGCAAGCAGCTTTCTGTTACGAGGAGCTGCTCTTATCTCAGCCAACAATTCCTATTCACCATCTAGCTTATGCTGATGTAAGTGGTTCTTTTATCAGTAATTTTTCTCTCATTGCTGTCTTCTGTTGCTATTAGAAAAAATGGTGCTATTTTAAGTATGAAAATGAAGATTTATCGTAAGATTTTTTTTTTTGAAATATAACATAACATAAAGGCTAGTACTCCGAACAAATCCCATTAGTTTAAGAAATCTTCAAGTCGATTTAATTATTGCAGAAAAATATATCACTGGCAAGTTTTTGCAGAAATTCAGCCTTCGGTTTTAAATATGAAGTCATACTTGTCGTGTGGTGGTATATATGTGAAATACTGGTTCAGCTGAAACATACAGGTTTTTATATATTTTGTGATCAGCAACAAGCTATTATAGTAAAAGGCTGTTTCATCTACTGGTTTTATAAAGCAAATAAAGATTCTTTCTCTAGGTGATCAAGATTTTACCCTGCCACAAAGTATACGAGCTCAAGTCACTTTTTTGGTGATTCAGCACCACACCAGAGCCATGTTTTTTGGTTCAAAATTATGTTCATACCTGCTTCATCAGTTTTCTACTATGGGTTTGGAAGAATGTCTAACTATATGAACTACTTATAGTTGACCGTAGTTATATTTGTTTGTCTTATTTATTGCAATTGACCATATTACAGTATTTTGGTGTCACTAGTAAGTTGGCTTTTTTTAGAAAAAAAAACATGGCAGATATTCATACAATTGACGATGTGAGTTTATGTTCTCTTTGGCTCGAACAGGTTCTTTACACACTAGGTGGTCTTGAGAACCTTCACACAGCTAAGAAATATTACGCCTCGACCATAGATTTGACAGGTGGTAGGAACACCAGAGCACTCCTGGGTATCTGCTTGGTGAGTTCTCTTCTTTATCCCTCTCTTATAGATCATTTTCTGTTGTGTACAAGTGGGCATCAACATGGGCGTGTGTGATTTCGGAGGACAGGGAGCACAGTATATCTTAATATGATCTGGGTAGATTGTCTAGTTATTCTTTGTTATGAAAGAAGATTAAATGGGTGCCTTGCACAAAGTATTAAATCTTATTTTTGTGATTTAGTGTACGTCTGCCATCACACAACTTACTAAAGGTCGGAACAAAGAGGATAAGGAAAGCTTAGAGCTGCAATCATTGGTAGCGACTGCACTGGAGAAGGACTACAAGGATAGATCTCCCACTAGTCTTTCGCTGCTTACTTCCACCTTAAGAAGCTTGCAAATTAAGTCATAACTTTCTCACGTTTGCAGCTACTTCATATCATTTTATTTATGCACCTCTTCTTAAATCTACAAGGTGCTAAATACAGTTTGTTATAATGATCATGTTTTAATCAACTTGTAAACCTTTCCGGTATAAAATTTATTTCAGTTTTCCAGACCAAAATTTGAGATGGTTACAAATTTCAGAATTTTGATGACAGGCCTATGTTTTGGCTTCTTTCATCTTCTATGATATACATCAAAAATAGTAAGCAAGAATGTATATATATTAAATGTTACTATATAGCTAGAAACACATGTTATAATATTGTTTGAATAGTTAAAAAAAAAAAAAAAGGAAAGAAAGAATGACAATCAAGCAAATTCGTCTTGTAAGAATAACACTAGGGCTACAATTCAAGAAAAGACGAGTCATCGAGTTGATTTTTCGAGTTTGAGGTGTATATTAGTTGAGGTGGGATCAAACTCGGCTCCTTTAATTGTACATGGTATAATCTGTACTCGAGCTCAACTCGTATACTATGTTGAGCTGTTGAACACTCCGTCTTGCTGAGGCTGGGTTTATTTGTTGTAGGTGGAGTTCAACTTAATTACGGTTTTTCTAGTATATGTCCAAGGGCATATAATAAACACCGATGATTGATATTTCAATCATTAATATGTGCACCAAAATTATAAAATTTAGTTACTCCCCCGTCCCGTTTATATTGGTCACATTTCTTATTTTGTCTGTCCAAAAAATATTGGTCACATTTTTTTATTAAAGCAAAAAACATGTTAAATATGTTAAATTTTTCTAAATATGTTAACAGATAAGGTTAAGTTTGGTAAATTTTTAACTGATTGCTAACCAATATTAGTGGGACGGAGGGAGTACAATTTATGTAGCTAGTTTCGGTGCCTAACTTCCCTCCGGAAGCAAAATAAATAAGAATATGTAGGGCACTCGCTCATGTACCATGTTCTTAAATCTCTCGAACTGTATTCATTTATAGGCGAGTGTGATGGAAAACTGGAAACTACAAGTACTTAACAGAGTACTCGAAATGAATGTTGAAAATTACGGGAGAAAAGACACAAAAAACTAATCTTTATATAAATATATTTGATGGACAGCTGAGAATTAAAGCTCTAGAACTTTCTTCTGAACTGTATATAAATATATTTTATTGTTTTATTATATTTAAATAAGATTGAGAGAAGTATTGTGTAATTTTAAAAATATAATATTTCTAATAAATAGTATGTAATTTGTTGAAAACACGACATTTTGCGAAAACACCGTACTATATATTTTGCGAAAACAGATATCTCTAAATATGTATTTGAAAATTAAAAATTATTTCTATAGAGTTCTACATATTTTTCTTAAATGCTATTATACTAAATAAAAAATTATGAGTTCTAGTATTTAAAATTATATATTTAGATTTTATAAAGTATATATACTAAATATTTTTATTTAAATCAAATAAACTATAAATTGAAAAATAAATAGTGGATAAATTTTTAACAATCTAAATATATTATTTTAAATACTAAAATTCATAAATTTTCATTTAGATATGGTAATTCAAGAAAAATGCATAGAATTTCATAAAAATATTTTTTATTCTCAAGTATATATTTAAATGTATTAATTTGATATTTATTAGTGTAAATTTAATGATTCAAATAATACACGTTAAAATAAGTAATATATAACTTTTAATTAAGTGACCACTTTGACCCATCCCTAAAAAACTATAACTAAATTTCTGTTTGTCGTTACTTTTCACCATGTCATAACTGTAACATACGTTGTGATATTCTCTTGACAACATTCTGCACATCTTTGCACTTAAAAAAAGGGCAAGCACCCCCACATTACTCTCGTGTCTTCTCAAGAACCCCATTTTAGGAGAGTTCGTAGAATATAATATAAGATCGACTCTTTTATAATTTTACCTTTCATGTTTCATTCTTTATCACTCCAAAATTTTTATAATTTATTACGAACATGAAAGGTAAAATTATACCTAAAAAATGGGAGTCCGTGATTCATTTAATCTAAAAACGGGGAAGCAATATAATATAATCGTGCAACTGATCTTTTTCTAATAAATTGAGATTTTAGAACGATGGAGTTCCGGTTGAGCGAAATGCATACATACAACAAGCTTGTAAATCTGGTATCTATACTCTTTATTAATAAGCGAAACCATGTTTAAATGGAACACGGTACTAAAGTACTAAAGTACCAAAGTACCAAATTTTGGTACTAGATAATTCTGTAATATCTATTTTTCTAATTANCAGGCAGCTACTTACACGAATAGACTTCTATTTCTCTTTGTAATAGACTTCTATTCCTCTTTATTTTCTATTAGTTAGTGTTTATCCCATTAGTTATAAAGGTACTTGAATTTTATTAAGTCTCTATTAATAAGTGAAAAAAAAACAATACAACTATAATATAAAAAAAAATTAATATAGTACTATGGTTATGTATTCTAAAATTTTGGTACTAACTAAATAATCAATATCATTATATATATATATAAAGGAGGATACGCGGGAGGTTAGGTAGCGCTTTAATATCGTCTCAATCTATTTTTCTAATTTCTTTAGAGTTTCATAATTTTCAATATTAGTCAATCAAATATATTTTAACGTATTTTAAGTAGAAAAGATATTCTAATTTATAAAG